>PVKE010022802.1:7160-25351 GCA_004027555.1 Craseonycteris thonglongyai
TCTCTCTCTCTCTCTCTCTCTCTCTCTCTGTCAAAAATAAATAAATAAATAAAAATATTTAAAAAAAAATGTTGGGATAAATGCATTATTACTGTCACAGCATTTTTTCTAATCATCAATTATTACAGAGGATTACCATTGTTAGGGGGAATGGCTATTCCCCAGTCCAGGTTGTTTCCTTACAGACAGAGAATGCTGCACACTACATCACTCCTAACTGCTCTCTGCTTCCAGGGAGAAGAGACTTACCTGACTGATCCTTTTGGAAGAAGAAACTAGGGGTGTGTTACTTTGCATCTTTTCATCTAGAGACCAAATCTCTCCTGGAGAGCACCCCAAGTCTGCTCTGCTTCTCCAGGGCTGGCATGCCGGTACAGTACTGTCTGGAGCTGGGAAAGCCTACCAAATCCTGGAGCTGCCTCCGGATACAAGCCACATTCTCAGTACATAGTCTTCTACAACAAAGGTCATATTTTGGTCAGCATAGGCTTTATTTCTGTCCTATTTAAATTATTCAAAATTTGGGCAGAGAAAAGGGGTGATTCTTAGAAAATCTTCTAAAGAACTTAAATACATCAGTGGTCAGAACAACCACACATTCTACAAAAAGACAAAATACGACCACCCCGCCATTAACCAGAATTTTTGTGTGCTCCAACTTTTATATTTATGCAAACTACCTAAACTGTTTAAAGTCACAGTAACAATGGGGATGCCTGAATAATTCAACATGTTAAGTGTTTGCCATGCAACCTCTAGGTCCCAGGATCAAATCCCAGCCGCAGCCAGTGCAAACCCATATGCTGAATGGTGGCCCAACTGGTAACCACTGGATGACTCAGCAGCAAAGGTTCTCAGCTCCGATGAGGGAGGCCCCCAGTTCAGTCTCCGTCCCACACAGCCCCACATCCCCCTGTGTGGAATGAAACTATGTCACAACTAATGATGTACAACTATGGAGAATGCTCTGGGCCCTGCCCCCTTCTCTCTCTCTCTCTCAATAAAATAAAGCTTGAAAGAGTGAGAGAGATTTCAAGAAACTAGGAAAAAGTAAGGTTAACAAACTAACATGTCTTGACCAAGAAACCCTCAAAGAAAACCTCAAAGTAAAGGCAATTTTCGGACCAAATGAAACAGTAATAAATAAGATGATATGATAACATAAATTCACCATCTCGATCCTCTTATAATGCCTTTGTCTTACAAAATCACATATTTAAATCATTTTAAAATAAAAGTACAAATGAGGAGACAGTGAAAAAATTTTCATAGAAATAAAAAGGAATGCTACAGGATTCAAATGAGGAAAGATCACATTATTTTAGCAGAATCAATAAAGGCATTATTAAATAAAAGATGGAAAAGTGGGCAAGTTTGTTGTAACTGGAGCCAAGACTCCAGTCAGTTGTGGAGGACAACATGAGTAGAAATGTAGACATGAAAAGCACACTATAGATCAAGGCCTAGCAAAAAGTAATCATTTAAGTGTAAGATACAGGAGCCAACTAGAAGAGCGAAAAGTAAAGAGGCAGATGGGGTCAGATTGCCAGAGATTTCAAATAGCAGGCTTAATATTATACTTAGTTTTGAACACAGTGACCAATTAGGTTTGTATGCAGAGAAGAGGTACTCTCTGAATTTTGCTTTAGAAGCTAAATTTATACAAAGTTATCCATATCATATGAATGGACTTTAAAATGCTACTGAAATATCATAGTAAAAAGCACTCTAAGTTTGAAGTGGTATGACAACAAAAAGAGTGAAGGTGGGGAGGAAGAAGAGATGCAGACATTTATGGAATAAAATCTATAAAATTTGGTAACCATAGCCTGTTGAGTGTAAGGAAGATAGAGGTCAGAGAACAGATTTGGCATTTCAAACTCAGGGAAACAGGGAATAACAATAGCAGTAACAGACAAAGGGGAAAAGCAGAGATTGACGGCTGTGGTGGGGGATGCTGCGGAGGGAAAAGAATCATAGATTGAATCTGGAGTTCCCATCAATTATCAGAATGGAGAGGTCCTGGGAGAGATGGAAATATTATGAGTGATGTTGGACCTAGAGATATAAACTTGCCTGCATCAACCTAATCATGTATTCTTAAGAGTAAGTGAAGTCACCAAAAGAGAGAGCTAAACATAGGAGAGAAGGGAACTGAGAGGTCTGGAAACACACACAGGGGTTTTTGAACTATAGAAGCAGCTATCTCATGAGGTTCACTTACTATTTGTAGGAACCTCAAAGTTAAAGAACCAGTTAAAAAGACCAAAATGCAGCAGAGTAATATAGTATATAATGTTTATCATGGAATCAAATGAGAAAATTTCACGGTCAGTACAGTTAATAGTATCAAACTGTACAGAGATTAAACAATGAAGACGGGAAAGAAGATGTAGTGTGTAGATGGCCAACTGAGATTGAGGAAAGCAATTCAGAAGCCTGGTGAGAATGCTGAAGTTTTGAGTATTGATTCATACAGACAGCCGTGGAACTCAGTAGAATGTAGGATCATTCCTAGTGTTCAGGAGGCAGGCATAGAGCTCAGAGCAGCAAGACCCACCTGAGACATTGTACTAAGCAAACACCATATTAGTTGGGAGAGAGGGAAGGAGTTCAAAGAGAAGGTTTAAGAGTGTAGAAAGCATTTATCTTGAAAAATAAAATCAGAAGTAACTTCTAACTAATTAACTACAAAGCTGTCCAAAAAATTTAGCATGGTGAAATAACCTTTTGTTTAGACAGTAATTAATCCTCAGGTGAGATTGTTACTGAAATTTTTGCAGTTAACCTTTGTAAAAACTTGGTGATAAGTTCAATCAAAAATGTATTCAAAATCCCCACAAGAGATGTTCTAAAAATAGAGCAAAAAAAATATGATTGCTGAAGACATAAAAATAACCATCAACTTTAATCGGACTACGCCAGATGGAGCCTACATAGACAAAAAGGCACTGTTGCTAATTATATTAAAAAAGATGTTTTGGGTACAAACAGAAGGACGTTCCTTGTAAGAGCCTTACATCACAGTACTCTACCGGGAGTCCTGCAGCAGCACGTAGGCAATATTTTTGTCAAAAAATGAGTGTGTCTGACAGTTATGTTCTATCAGAGGCTATGTCCTTGATGATAAGAGTGTTCTGGTAAAGCAGAAATAGAAATTGAAGGATTTTCCTACCCACGAAAACATCAATCTAACAAACTGGTGAAAATGACTCAATACCACAAACCAGGCAAGTGGAATAGAGAACAGAACAGAATCTAGAGATCGGAACTGAAATCTAAATCAACCTCAACCAGCCAATGACTTCCACTACAAGCTAAGTCTATACAACTAGATGATAGGACAAGGGCATTGCTGAGATTGCTCACTCCAGCTCCAACATTCCATGAGTTTATAAACCCTCATAAAAATTGTTGCTTTATGCCTGATAAAATCCTAGAAGAAACCAAAAATTTGAAAGGAATAAATGAATTGGCTTGAAAATTCAGGTGAGAATCATGAACTTCCGGTTTTATTTTAGCCCAAGAATTTAAAAAAGAAAAATAAATCAAGCTAAAAGCTACACACATATGGTTATAATAAGCATAATGATTAAGAGTACAGGCCCACTGAGGTGACCTACAGCAAGCTGTGTACACTCTCCCTGCCTTTGGTTCCACATAGGCTAAATAATATTAACCACATCATAAGACTGTTGTTAGGCTTACGTTGCATTATAATTTATATAAATCACTTACTCAAGTGCCTGATATACGGCACACACTCTAGGGGAGTTCATTAATCTTATTATTATTATTTTATCTCTGTATCAATAAATCAGATTTTGTCTCTGCACATAACTCATCACATCTACATATTGGGCATAGAAGGTCCTAACTAAATGGTGTCAGATAACCTGAATATGCTCTAGGAGGCTGCAACCTTAATATGGATCGAACATTAGCAGGAAGAAAAGCTAAAGCATGGGGAGGAGTAGCAGAGGGGAGGTAAGACTTTAACACTAAGACTGCAATATCAGAAAAGAGGCCCACGACTACTTTAAGCACATAAGAAATCAGCAAGAGCCTGAGGCTCTGTCCAGTTACCTACCAGGTAAATGGTTCAGCCCCTTTGACACAAGAAACAGACAAGTCCTGTGATAGAATAGAAAAGGAGAAATAGGTAACATTTGAATTTTTTTAGTCCTAGGAGCTAAACAGAAAGCAGCTTCAGGACCCAGGAGTTGCATATTCCAGCAGCAGTAATGCAATGACACTTCTCTGTCTTTCTGACAATGTGGGGAGATTTATGGGCTAAGATGTTCACATTGGAGTGACAGAAATAGTAAAATAAAGGCAGCATCCTAAATGTTCAATCAAATACCATGGTACAATAAGGTGACAAAATCATGCAGCCATTAAGAAGTACTTGTAAATGATATTAAATGACTGTTCTGTAGAGGGCGAGATTGCAAGAGCATTTTTCTTCTTTGAATCCTGCTACACTTCCTAAATTCTACACAATGTGGTTGTTTTAGCTTACCCCTTTGCACTCGAGGCCTTTTTTGCTCGGGCGAACCAGCAACTCGAGACAATTTTCTGCATATTTGGTGAATTTCTTACAGCTAACTTAAAATGATTTCACACACAATTTAACGTTTAAAACTTTTATATATCTTTGTACTTCAATGAAGGATATTTGTTAAACATTAAGCTCTGTATTGTTGCTTTGTGTGGTATTTTATAAAGCAATCTCCAAGATGCATCCTCGGCTTGTCGGGGCAAGTATCACAGTAATATGTGGTTTGGTGTCTTTCGCCAGGCTTAGTTCGTTGAGAGCAAACCTTGCAATCCTTCTTAATTTCAGTTAGCATAATATGTAGCTTCCCATGCAATCAGATTTCATCAAAACTGCAGTGCGAAGTAGAAGCCCGATCTCGTTAGTAGGCGGCCGTTCGTTTCTCTGCTTCTTTACTGATTTATAAAGAATATAAGAATTGATGGAACAAATCTCTAAACCCCAAACAAATAGCTTTCGCCACCATTTTAAGGACTTTCTCAGAAAACAGTATGTCAGGGCGTATTGATCAGCTCGATCAACACCGCTCATACATTTTATATAGTTTACAATAACATTGGGTTTTTTTACAGTAATTTCAATACCGCCTCGTAAAATCCTTTTTACAGGAGTTATTCCTGCATTATCCCAAGTGGTCAAAGATGTCACAGTCCTTTTGTCCTTCCCTGCTAAAACTAAAGTATTACCTCTGCGTTATGCAACTGTGGATTTCTTCTGGAATTTTGGTTTTTTTATGTGACATGGCAGCTCCTTCCTATTTGTTAGGATCATCCCAGTTAAGTGGCACTTTAGTTTGCGTAAATCTTGAGCCAAGATATAACTTGTATAATAACGATCCGAGAATATGTGGTGTCCCTGAGCACCGGGAATTGTATCCAGCATCATTGTGTGAAGGTGCAGCGGAGTTCTGGTTGGTACCGGAAGGTCAGGTCTTACCAATTTCTCTGTTGCCAGAGCTCCATAATACTGTAGAATACTGCAAATGTAGCCAGTGTTGGAAACGGTCGAGTTCGAACTAACGTCAAAGACGGAGTCCGATCCGCGATCACGAACTAGCTTGAGATAAGAAAATCTTATAGCCATTTTAAAGTGGTGTCACTCTATACTTCATACGATTACACACAAAGGGCTTAGGAATACACTCATGCAGCAATACTGCCCAAACCAAACCTAAATAAACATCGTTACCGCTCGAATTATCGCATCAAACCGAGTGGTGACCAAGAGTCACCTCTCGAGTTACCGCATCAAATCAAGTGGTGACCGAGAGTCACCTCTCAAGTGCAAAGAGTTAGTAATTTAAACAATCATTCTTACGGAAAAAAAAGAGATTAGCATGGTTGGCATTAAGTCAATGAAATATTTGGTTGTGAAGAGCAAACAGCTGGAACAGGAAATGCCTCCTTATCTCCATTGCATTTCCACTGTACCTTTCTTCCTTCATGCTTTCTTTCTTCTGATGCCTAAAAGACAAGCTTATCGCATTGCCCCAATTTATAGCTGGGAGAGCAGAATGAGTTAGCAGTGGCTATGAATTTATCTCCCCACCCCCAGCCCCACCCTTTCCCTACCTAGTCCTCACCCTCTCCCTGTACTATTCACCATAATGACCACAGCTGTTCTTTTTTAGATCAACTAGATTTGTTAGTTTTGGGGAGTTGGTGGGGGAGTGCCAATGTCTGCAGTAGCAACAGTGAAATGTAATCATATGTTCCCATTAATAAAAAAAATTTTCCCTTACCCTTTGTCTTCTATATGAGGACAATATATACTCAATAAATACTACTGAACTTCTTCTTCCCGCCTCCTCTTCCTTCCTTCCTTCCTTGTTCCTTTCTTTTCTTTCTTAATAAAGAAAATACACCTTCTCTGTCCTCCCAGGCCTTACCTGAGCAGTCCACTAAATTAGTGAATTCCAGGGCTACTAGATAGCTATTATCCTGGCCAGTGCAATAAACTCTTTGGTAACCATGCAAATGTGTTTGGCTTTGCAAAGCTGGTCACTAAAGAGAAGAATGTAGATCAATTTGCACAAAAACTTCAAGTTAGGGAGATTTATCAGGTGGGCTAGACAAAGTCCAGTGGCAAAAGAGGGTAATGAAGCTCTAGAAACAAAGTTACTATGAGACAGGAAGAGCTATGGCTGATGAATTCAGCTCCAAACAAGATGTCCAGGGCCCATTGAAGAGTGTTGATTTGAGTCTGTCCTCCATTTCCAGCCATTAGGCACAGTGCTTGGACCACAGGGGACACTGGCTTGTCATGGGAACACGGAGAAGTCTAAGTGTGGAGCACCTTCGGTAGATGTCACTGAGGAATGAGCCAAAAGTCCCTCACAGGACAATGAGTAGAACCTGGACCTTGAGGGAAATGCAGAACAGCAACATCTATACCCCTGGAAGGGACGACCAATAATACTGACAGGGTGTGGAAGCAAAAAAGAAATGGTGCTTTACCCTTGAAGTAGAAGCCAGAACAATCATCATTTTTAGAGTATAAGCTTCTGGGGTTATTGAGCAGGATAAAAGAAGAAAATGCCAAGAAAGAGATACTAGACCTTCTGATATATAAATCTATAATTATGGAATACCGGGATGGCTCAGCAGGTTAAGTGCCTGCCTTGCAACAGCAAGGTTGGGGGATCGAATCCTGGCCCTGGACCATGCAAACACATATGCTGAACTACAGAGCAACTGGTACCCATCATGACACAGCGGCAATGGTTCTCACCTCCCATGTGGGAGGCCCCAATTTTGTTCCTGCCCCATGTGGCCCCATATCCGACTATGGACATTGCTCTGGGCCCTCCCCCCTTCTCTCTCTCTCTCTCTCTCTCCCATTTTCTCTAAAACAATAAAATAAATTTTAAACAAAACAAGAATGCAGAGGTATAAAACTTTAGCCTTTACTAATTTGTAATTAGTTTTAACTGAATTTGCTGGGGCAGCAGCTCTGAATTTATATTATAATATTACTACTACAGAGTGATTCATAACGGTTACAATATGAACAAAGCCAAATATGACCAAATCCCTACATTCTGAGGCTTCCAGCTTCCTCTTCCTTTGATCCCAAAGTTTCCATATACTCACACACTTTTCAGACAACTCCTCAATCCAAAACGGAATCAATGTCATGAATGAAGAGAGGAATAAGCCAGAAGCACCATTACTGCCCAATTTCATCAATCCTGGCCTTCTTCCATATGCAGATTTACCAGCCAGGGACTCTAAAAGTCACCCATTGATCCCCATATCTGTCTCCTCACAACCTCTCTATCATGCATTACACCAGAGGCTGAAAGTGAGAATGGCAGGTGCTATGTCTCTTTTGTTCTCCACTGAATACCTAGCACAGTGCTTGGAGTGTAGTAGGAGCTCCATATTTATTTGTAAAATGAATAAATTAATTCATCCAATCACCATATCAATGTGGAGTAAGGATAAAGAAGAATAAAGTGTGATCACAATTTAGAGGAAGAATTAAGAGTGTCTTCACTTAGCAGTAAGGTGCTTAGAAGACCTGCGGGTCTGAGAAGTGGGTAAGTAGTACAGATAGAGAAGAGAAAAAGGAACAAAACCAAAGCAGAATCAGAGCAAGTTTACTGACTCAGTTTTCCCCCTAAATAAATGTTGTTAGCACCAAGCCCTCCTCATCTACCCTCTCTCTAACCCTCTTCAGGTCCCCCACTCCACCACATATGGGTTATATATCAGGCTGTGCGGAAAAGGCTGGCACTAAATTGATCAAATTTAGCCAAAGCCATCTCCTGTGATCCTCTGTCTACCCTACAATGCACCAGAGAAATATGGAAAGGCTAAAGCATTCCTACCTTTCATGTCTGTATATTTATATCTAATATCTCCCAAACATATGGGAGAATAAAGTCTACTGAAAAGCGTCAGTATAAATGACAGAGCCTAGGATACCTTCTATTCTACTAAATAAGAAATATTTAACATTTGGTCACTTGTGAAATCACTGCTCTCAACTGTAATTCTGTAAACAAGAACAAATAATTATTTTTGTTTTGCCATAATAGAAGTAAAAAAGTACTCAATTAAAAGGAGATGTCACGATTTTCCTTTATTCTCTTACTGAAGTATATTGTGTGAATCCGTGTCTTGCAAACATTCAATCCACATTGATTTTCCAAAGATAATACAATACAAGGTGAAATGGCAACTTGTCACACAGTGGCCAAAACTGCATTGACTTATAAACTTAGAGAACAACTGGATGATGAGCTATCCTCTATTAGACTTAAACAGAGTGACAGTTGCACATGGTCAGTTACTTTTAATGGTTGCTGCTCCTTTTCCTATGTCCAGTTCATATGCAAATGCCATTGAGATAGTCCCCATCTTCTATAAAGTGTAAGTCCCTCTTTGTTAGCTCTCCTCCCCTCAGTTATAAGTAGGGCCTTTATGTCACAATGTGATAGAACAGATACCTAACAAAAATCTTATTAACCTATGTGAATATGTGGGCAGTAAGAAGTTTAAAATGTTCATAAAACAGTATGATTTTTTATTACTAGACATGGTTTCACTTAATATTTATTAAACACAAGGCATTTCCTGAAGTATACGGTGACTTAGATCTAGACACTGAGCTCAGGGATTTATTTAATAGGTATGCCTTTAAAGTCACATTTCCTCAAAAATCCATGGACACAGTCAATAGTTTGATGGTTATCTGTGGGGAAGGGGGTAGAGAAGGAGGAAGGGGGCATCAAATATATGGTGATGGAAAGAAGACTGACTCTGGGTGGTGAGCATATAATGCAACATATAGACGATGTAATGTAGAATTGTGCACCTGGAACCTATGTAATTTTTACCAACCAATGTCACCCCAATACATTTATCAATTAATAAAAAATAAAAATAAAGTCAGGTTTCCTAACCTGAGTCCCAGAACCCATAGACAGTCCACAAAAGAGCTTTCAGAGACCTAGAAAGCTTTTTTTTTTTTTTAAAGATTTATTTTTATTATTTTTGACAGAGAGATACAGAGACAAAGAGAAGGGGGAGGGCCCAGAACAGTCTCCATAGTTGCACATCATTGGTTTTTCCACAGTTTCATTCCACAGGTGGACACGGGGCTGCACAGGGCAGGAACTGGGCCAGGGTCTCACCCCAGTGAGAACCGAACTGGGCCAGCTGGTTCCAGCGGATGGAACCTGGGGAAACCTTCGAAAGGCATTGCTCCGCCTGGAGCCTGTTTCAAATGTGGCAAAGAAGGCCATTGGTCCCGTTGGTGCCCCTGCCCCAGGCCGCCCACCAAGCCTTGCCCTGCTTGCAAGCAACCGGGCCACTGGAAAAGCGCCTGCCCCCTGGCCGCCCCTCCCTCCAGGACTCTACGTGGGGGGCAGGCAGGCCAGGCGATGGCTTCGCTCGAACTCCTGGGGCTGGCCGACGAATGACGATGCCCAGACTCGAGGACCCCATCACCCTTGCCGAGCCCAGGGTAACACTGCAGGTAGCGGATAAGTCCATCTCCTTTCTGGTGGACACGGGGGCTGCCTACTCTGTTCTGCCTACTCACTCCGGGCCTCTCCTCCCTTCCCAGGTCTCGATCATGGGTATCAATGGGACGCCCTCTCTCCCCTCTCCTGCTCTTTAGAGGGCCATCCACTCCTTTTTGGTCATACCCTCCTGTCCTGTCCCCTTCCTCGGCAGGGACATTCTCTACCGCCTGGGAGCCATGCTCCAGCTCTCCCCCAAAGCTTCCTCTTCTCACTTCCTACTCCCCCTCATTCAGTCTACAACTGGACCTGTTACCTCCCAAAACCCTTATCCTCCGCTGCCCCCAGACAAAGTAGACCCAAAGGTCTGGGGCACCTCCAAACCTATCATTGCTACCCACCACCAGTCCGTTCGCATCCGGCTAAAAGACCCCACCAAATTCCCCTCTCGTCCTCAATTTCCCATTTCTGAGGCCCACTGCAGGGGCCTTAAACCTATCATTTCCCGGCTCCTTGGCCAAGGCCTCCTTATCCCCACTGACTCCCCCTGCAACACCCCCATCCTGCCAGTCCGCAAGTCCTCAGGGGACTACCGCCTGGTTCAAGACCTCCACCTCATTAATGAGGTTGCGGTCCCCCTTCATCCAGTAGTCCCTAACCCCTATACTCTTCTTTCCCATATACCCCCGTCCACTACTCATTTCACTGTCCTGGATCTTAAGGACACTTTCTTCATAGTCCCCCTATACCCGGATTCATACTTCCTCTTTGCCTTCACCTGGGAGGACCCAGACACCCATGCAGCTCAGAAGCTGACATGGACAGTTCTTCCCCAGGGCTTTCGGGATAGCCCACGTTTGCTTGGGCAGGCCCTGGCCCAGGATCTCACCTCCTGCCCCGAGTCCAAGCACTCTACTTCAATATGTGGACGACCTCCTTCTATGCAGCCCTTCTCTGAATGCATCCCCAACACACTGCCTCTCTCCTTAATTATCTGGGTTCACATAGCTATCGAGTCTCTCCAGCCAAGGCCCAACTGTCCTCTGCCTCCGTCACATATCTAGGCATCTGTCTCACCCTGACATCCAAAAGCCTTAACTCTGATTGCACTCAGGCCAGCCAAGAGCTTCAACCGCCAGAAACGGCAGGTCAGATTCTTTCTTTTCTGGGGCTGGTTGGGTTCTTCCACCATTGGGTTCCCAACTTTGCCTTTCTCGCCTGACCACACTACCTGGCAGCCAAGGACGCACCCTCAGGACCACCCATTTCCCCCTCCGACGTCCGCCGAGCTATCACAACTCTCAGGGATGCCTTGGTCTCGTCCCCTCCTCTTTCGCTACCTAACCCCGATCGTCCTTTTCATCTGTTCACAGATGAACGCCATGGCATAGCCACCGGCCTCCTGGCCCAACCCTGGGCCCTTCACATCGGCCACTGGCTTACCTCTCCCGACAGCTGGACCCCACAGTCCGGGGATGGCAACCCTGTCTCTGGGCTTTGGCGGCTGCAGCCGAGCTTACCAAAAGCTTTAAAACTCACCCTGGCTCTGCCTATCTCAGTATTTTACTCTTACAGGTTGATGGACCTTTTGGGACACAAATGTCTCTCCCTCTTAGGTCCCTCCAGGCTCCAGGAATTCCATCTCCTGTTCATTGAAGATCCTACCATCTCCCTATATCCTTCCCCTCCCTTTAACCCGGCTTCCCTCTTGCCAGCCGCTGCCCACCTATCCCACTCTTTACACTCCTGCCCTCAGGCCATTGAGGCCCTGAGCTCCCCCTGACCAGGGGCTCTCTGACCACCCCCCCACCCCCACCCCCGGAACACTTCGACCTCACTCTTTTTGTGGACAGCAGTTCCCTGCTCGGGCCTGGGCCATAGCAGGGCGGCCTGCGCAGTGGTTAGCACCTCTTCCACACATGAGGCCAACCCCCAACCCCCTGCCTGAGGGTACCACCTCTCAAAAAGCCACCCTTCTCTCTAAACTCCTTGAAGCCCTCCAGCTACCCTCCAAAATGGCAATTATCCATTGCAGGGGGCACCAATCCTCTGGGGACCTGGTGGCACAGGCAACTCACGAGTCAATTCTGTGGCCCGCTCCCTCACCTCGGGTCCTTTCCCTGCCCCCATACCTTTCCTGACCACCCCTATTCAACCTGCCTACTCCCCCGAGGAAACAGCCACCCTTGTTATGGCATAATGGTCATATGGTGGATAAGGGCTGGATCTTCATAGGTAATGAAATTGCTCTCCCACAGGCACAGGCTGAAACCCTCCTGTCTGATGTCCACAACTCCCTACACATTGGTCCGAAGGCAATGTTCTGCTTTCTGGACCCTCTCTTTCACTTTCCAGGACTAAGGGGTGCTATGCAAAAGGCCCATATGCCTGCCCCACCTACTCAGCCAGGACCCCTACTCATCAGATGCATGGACATCAGCCTGGCGAGGACTGGCAAACTGACTTCACCCACATGCCAAGTCAGACATTTTCAATACTGGTTCACTATGGTTGATACCTTTTCAGGTTGGATCAAGGCCTTTCCTACCACTAAGGAAACTGCAGATATGGTGACAACCATCCTCCTAGAACAAATCATCCCTCGATTTGGCCTCCCAGCTTCTATCCAGTCGGACAACGGCCCGGCATTCACTGCTCAGGTTATACAACAGGTCTCGGAAGGCCTCCGAATCACCTGGAAACTGCACACCCCCTACCACCCCCAATCTTCCGTTAAGGTGGAGCGAACTAAGGGGATCCTGAAAGATCATTTGACTAAGCTCACTCTAGAGCTCTGGACCTCTTGGCCCAATCTCCTTCCCTTGGCCCTGACCAGGATTAGGGTGGCTCCCCGGGCCCCCACTGGCCTCAGCCCTTTTGAACTGCTCTACGGTTGGCCCTTCCTCGTTAACCACGACCTCCCGGTTCAGCCCCTCATTTTGGCTTCCTACCTCCCTTACCTGTCTTTGCTCCGTCACCTCCTCAGGGAACACACTGACCGCCACCTGCCAGCAGTCAGTGGCCCCAACTCCTCCTCTCTTCCCCTGCAACCCGGGGACAGTGTTTTTTCTTAAGGAACTCAACACTGCTCTCTGAAACCCCGGTGGACAGGACCGCACACTGTTGTCCTCACCACCCCCACCGCTGCCAAACTCTTGGGCCACCCTTCCTGGTATCACGTCTCTCGCCTGAAACTGGCTCCTGACCAGGGAAATAGGTCATCCCACCCCTTAAACCCAACCAGGTTGAAACTCTCCTGCCAGGGTCCAGCCGCCTCACCAGTCCCTGAACCAACAGACCTGTCCCGCCAGACGGTCTGATGCCTGCTACCACTATCTGCCCACCCTGGTTTTTGGCAGCCATTGAGATTGTCTCTCTCATCCTGTCCTTCCACCTTGCCATTGCAGCTCCAACCCACTGGACCCCCTATGAACGCGGTTCAATCATCTGTCTGTTCCTAATCTGTATTCTCTAATTGGGAACTATGACATGTCTCCATCCCTCAACATGATTTACTTGTTTCTCCTTCTAGCTAATCTATCCCTTGGAGCTCCACAGGATCGTCAATCCCTCAATCCCTTCTGTTGGCACTTCTATGTTCAGCAAAACTTGGAAGGCTGGTGGAGCCACTCATACCCAATTTCTGCCCAACACAGACTACTGCCCCCTCAGGGCTGTCAATCCCTGCTTTCTATTCGCTTCTCAGGCTTTGAATCTGTATCCAGACCTGTCGGCTCGCCTGCCCTCTGCTTCCCTTATGAACAATCCAAGGAATCATGCCATACCTGCCAGGCAGGCTCCATCAAAAAATAAAACTCACCCTAAACCAGCAGCTCCCCTCTGAATCAGGGGATGACACAGGTAAAATGGACCCCTTTTCCTGGCTCACCCTCATCTGTCAAGGTACCCAATTTCTAAATCTGACTGGGGCAGGTAACCTTTCTGACTGTTTCTCTGCACTTCCCTTGGCCGACCCCCTCTGGTGGCCGTCCCTCTCTGTCAAACCTTCAACACCTCTGGGCCATCAGCCCCTCACCCTCATTAAGGGAATCCCCTTATTTCAGGACTGACTCCCCGAAATCTCTATGTCAGCTTCTCTTCCCCCATGCCCTTCTGCAATCTGACCAGCACTGCTAACCAATGATCAGCACTGAGGAGCCTTCTGATGTAATCAGACCCTCCTTAAAAGCATCAATGCCCCCTCCAACTTCCCTTGCATCCCATAACCCTGGTTCCTCAACTTCCTCTTTACAGTCAGGGAAAAATTTTCCCACTCGCAGCTCCATCCTCAACCCAAGGGAGGAAAGTCATCTGCTTCCCTATGATTGTGGGCATTTCTCTGTCTTCCTCCCTTGTCACTACAGGCAGGGCGGAGGAGCCCTGGGACACATCCACAGCCGCATGCAGGAAGTCTGAATCGCTATCAACCAAATGCTTCTCCATCCATATGCCCGGCTTCCAACCGAACCCCCGGCCGCCGACCTCCCTTCGTTGCCCCTGTCCAGCAGGAAGTAGCTTGAGACAGAACAACGCCCCTTTTATACCAAAAAAGGTCAGAATGTAAGGTCCGTGGGCCTCGGGGGCCCAGGAAAATAGGATGTGGCAAAGGGGACTTTCTACGTGACTGTAACCTGCCTGGGAACTTTCGAAGGCGGGACTTCTGTTGGCAACCTGATCCGCCTCTCCCCGACCCCAGATTTAAACCCCTCACTCCCTTCCCCACGCGCGCATTCTTCGGCCCAGACCTTTTCCCTCGGACCGAAGGATGTCGCCCGAGAGCTCCCCACCCCCAATAAAGGCTCGCATTTGATTAGCCACTCGATCTCTCGAGTCGATTCCCTTAAATTGATTCCTTACACAAGGAATCTTCAAGTGTTCTAGCTTAAGAATTAGAAACTCATCTGAAGCCTTTCAACTAAAACCATCATCTCAAAATTTTTCTGCACAACTTAAGAGGGCCAGAAGTCTTGAAACAACATACACTCTCTCAAAAAACAGACCTTTTGATATGCAAATGTTGGTGCAAAGGCCAGTTTGGAATGAAGAAACTGGGACAGTAAGAAACTCAATTTATTGGCATAAGAATGAAAAGTTTTGTTTTTCTGGGGTACAGAGATTATTAGTTGTATAATTGCCTTTTCTTGTTCAGATGGGTAGATGATCAGAGAGATGGAAGTCAAGGCACTGACCTGGGGGTGATAAATGAGCAACTGATACAAAAGAGCTGACTGGGGCCTAGGAAGGAAGTCTTCCTTGTAAAAGGACATGGTGAGGACTTTAGAATTGGTGATATCAAAATCCATTTTAACATTTATGCTATTGGCTATCTAATACTCTCACGAAATCTTCAGGTCTAAAAGATCATTTGATATAGGTGTAGTGTTGAATTGAAATGTAAGCATTTTCCTGGATGAGGTAAAGACTTCTTCTCATAATGCCGGAAACGTGGTGGCACCTCAAAGATCAAACCTATGTCAACAGACCCCTCTGATTCCACCACAGTCTGCTCTGTCATTTTTATTTTGAAACAGAATAATGCCTTATCTGCCTAGTTAGAAATTTCTCTCCACTATCTCAATGCTGTTTCACTCACATATGAAAGAAATAGTTTCCCAGTCTTTTAAAAACTGACCATAAAATGGCTGCAAGTAATTCAGGATATACTAAGAAATTCCCATCTAAAAGACTAAGATATAATTTAAAATACTAATACCTTAAAGGTTTTGTAAAGTAAAAAGTTGTTTAAGTTAACAAAATTTATTTTAGTGAACTATTTGAAGAATCTAGCTTGTCTTATGATTTTTTAAAAGATTTCTAAAAATCTTTCTTTTTAATCTGTAAAGATGCCAGAGGCAAATTGATCACAGAAAAATCAAAATGCTTCTTTTCTCAGATTTTACTACCTGGCAAAGTGACCATGCATTCACTTAGATAGAACACAATACTCTAAATGCAAGATCATTCAATGTGATAGTAACGAAAGTTAAAGAATTGAGCTTTGTTTTATTTTGTGGAAGAAAAAGTTAAGAGACCAGAATGATGGTATTTGAGTACATAAAGGAGTCATTGAGGCAGAAATAAACACTTGCTCAACCACTCCTGGTGGTAGAACAATTAGAAAGGACAGGATTCCTGTTTCAAGAGGTCAGATAACCAGATAACCATGGCTAGGCATATAAGTGGCCCAAGATGAGCTGAGCTGCCAGATAGAATGTTGCTTGGGTTAAATAATCTCTAAGAAAGAAAAAAAAACCCACTGGCAGAATTTTTTTTTTTAAGTACATTTATATCAGACATTTTTAAATTTTATCTAATGTCAGGGCTCCCCAAAAGCCCACATCTCAAACTATAAATGTTCCCTGACCACAAACTTCTTCATCTCGTCTTTATCATAAAAGAAATTTAGCCAATTTCAGTGGGTCGTATTTTTCAAGTGTTTTAACAATTTTAAATGAAGCTGAATGGAGATTATTAGTGCAGCACTTGAAAATCATTCTAATAAAATTTTCTGCTGCACCAGTATTATCATTTAAGAAAAGTGGGATAACTCATTCTGATTTCTTCTCAGATAATTTGTATTTTCCTCTGTTCTACATTCAATAACTCCCTCTTGTATCCAATTGACCTCATGTCCTCAACACTCAATTTCTTAGAAAAGTTGTTATTAAAATACTAGCAGAAACAATAGTCAGTAGTGCTTAGTGACCTTTTGCCATTCAGCACTAGAGACTAAACCAGATTTTTTCTTTTAATGATTTCATGGTATCCACTTCCCTTGACTTGCAGGGGAAAAAAAAAAAAAAAATATATATATATATATATATATATATATATATATATACAACACTTATTCTTTCTATTTTTTGTAATTGGGGTGACATAGGTTGGCAACAACTACAGTTTCTAGGTGTGCAACTCTGCATTACACCATCTATGCATTGCATTATGTGCTCACCACCCAGAATCAGCTCTCCCTCCATCACTTTTTTCCAGAAAGGGTCAACCAGAAAATCAAAGTCTTCAATCCTCTAGTCCGTAATTTAGTAGAGATGATTTATTGGTAGTATTGTTTTCCTATTTAAAGGTACTGTTGTCCTTGCTGAGCTATGGTTGGGTTTTAATCATTTGTATAGTTTTTCAAAGTAATATTGAAATTTCATTTTCCAAAGTCAACCTATTATTTTTACTTAACGCCACTTGAGTAATTAGTGGCTTGTTCTCTAATGTATCAATTTAATGAAAGTGTTAAGTAGCACTAAATCTAGGACTGACTTTGGAGTCACCGTATATCTCTCTAACTTCTAAAACATTGATAGTCACCTTTGGGTGATACTACTATGTCTGACTGGTTCCAATACCCTCCTACCCCACATGCCTTCTCTCTCCACAGTGGGAGCTACTTAATCTCTCCTGGAGGCTCAGTCTGATCTCAGGCTTTAGACCAACAGCATCCTCCTGAGAAGGGAACTTTAGCTCAATATAGCACACTGGATATCAAGTCAACCTCGCTATTAGTCCAACTCTGATAACTGATCCTTTGGCAAAGTTTTAACAACTAGGCTTCTGCTTTGTTCCTGAAACCAAGTCCCATTGATCCTCTAGGTGTGGTAACTGGGTCCCTTGCTCACTTCCCTCTGTGCCTGGTTCTCTGTCCTGACCAAACCCTTACATCTGCTCCTTGTATAGCACAAAGTACCTTGCTGAATGTATTGTTGCACCCAATGTCTGTAGTTAGGTCCTAGTCTCATATCCTATCCCATCCTCAACCTCGTCCACTCAAAGGCATGTCTAGTTCCAACTTTCATATCCCCTAAACCTCCTCTGTTCCAATGGAGTAATAAACACTGGCGAACTCTGTATCAAGATATAAAACAAACAATGGAATGCATAATTAATCAGAAAGGATTTTTAATAAATTTATAAACTTATGTATGTTGGATAATTAGTAGCCTTATTAAAACCACGAAACATTAACATTATCATTTTCTCTAACATGACATCATTATTGCCACATAACAGAGTAAAAAGAATAAATTTTATATAATGTCATAAGAAATGGTACAATATTTGCTGAATACTGAATCTCATTCTCTCCTAGGCTCCCCCTAAAAATGAGCATGCAATAGATTTAATAATTTCATAGACTCTGTATACTTTTTTTTC
>PVKE010022803.1:0-25251 GCA_004027555.1 Craseonycteris thonglongyai
TCTTCAGTGCATATTTATTTCTATTTTACTTTTGACAGATAGAGAGAGAGACAGAGACAGAGACAGTTAGAGAACCAAACTGTGGGAACTCCCCAGTTCAGCATGTGGGTCCTGCCTGGGCCGGAGCCGGGATTCGATCCTCGGTCCTCGTGGCCTCAAAGCGAGCGCTCAACCCGCTGAGCCGTCCCGGCTTTCCCCAGATTTATTTTTTTAAAAAATCAATAAAATAAATCTTAAAAAAAAAAAAGAAACAATATTGAATGCAACACTAAGAAAACATAAACACTGCTAATCAAGGAATAACTCGATGCTTTATTTTCATTTGGAATTTGTATTCTATATTTACTGAAGAGTTCCTTTAGACTTTACTTAGAAAAAGCAAAATAAAATAGTTATAATATTCCTAAAGCTTCTTCAGAGTGAATGAGGAAGGGGCCAGATGATGCAGAGATTTATGATGCAGTTAATACTCAGAAATGTTTTCAACAATAAAATAGTACTAGACAAGTCTGCTCTAGCTTCTGTTGGGCTGGCATTCTCTTTCACAACTGAACTTTTCCCTCACTATCTCCATGAATCACTCCAACAGTCATTTGTTTTTTTTAAAGGTTTTTCAACTACATTTGACACATACTATTATATTAGTTTCAGGTATACAACATAGGGATTAGACATTTATATAACTTATGAGGTGATCACCCCAATAAATCTAGTACCGATCTGACACCATACATAGTTATTATAGTAAAATTGACTATATTCCTTGTGTAATACTTTAAATCCCCATGAATATTTTATAAGTACCAACTTGTACTCAGTCCCTTCCCCTTTTCCACCCACCCCCATCAAAATGTTCTTTGTATCTAAGAATTTCTGTATTGTTTCTCTATGTTGTTTGTTAGATTCCACATATAAGTGAAATCATATGGCATTTGTCTTTCTCTGTCTGACTTACTCCACTCAGCACAATTCCCTCTAAGTCCATCCATATTGTTGCAGATGGAAAGATTTCGTTTTTTTTTTAATATGGCTAAGTGATATTACCTTTTATATATGTACCACCTCCTCTTTGTTTACTCATCCACTGATGGACACCCAGGTTGCCTCCAGGTCTTGGCTATTTTATTTATTTATTTTAAAGATTTGTTTTATTGTTTGAGTGAAGGTGAGAGAGGGAGAGAGATGAGAGAGAGACGAGAGAGAGGGGCGGTGGGAGGGCCCAGAGCAGCCTCCACAGCCACACATTAGTTGTGACATAGTTTCTCTCCAAACAGTTGAGTGTCAGGCTGTATGGAGCTGGAACCAAACCAGGGGCCTCCCACATGGGACATGAGAACCTTTGCCACCGAGTCATCCTGGCAGTTACAGTTGCACTGCAGTTCAGCATATGGGCTTGCACAGGCCGGGGCCTTGACTCAATCCCCTGACCTCACAGTTGCAAGTCAAGCACTCAAACTTCTGAGCTATCCAGGCATCCCCCATATCCTGGCCATTATAAATAGTGCTACAATTAACATATAGATGCACATGTCTTTTGAAGTAGTGTTTTGGGTTTCTTCAAATAAATACCTAGAATTGGGATTACAGGGTTCTTCTTTGTTTCTTGTTTAAAGCCTTTGCTTTAAAGTCTATTCTGCTACTAGGGAAATGCAAATCAAAACCACAATGAGGTATTACCTGACACATGTAAAATAGTTCTTATCAACAAGACAAGTAATAAGTGCAGGAGACGCAATGGAGAAAAAGGAACCTACATACATTGCTGGTGGGAATGTAAACTGGTACAGCAACCATGGAAGACACTATGGAGGTTTCTCAAAAATTAGAAATAAAGCTACCATATGATTCAACAATCCCTTTTCTGAGTATCTGCCCAAACAATGTGAAAACATTTATCCATAAATATATGCATCCTATATTCATTGTAGCATTATTCATGGTGGACAAGACATGGGCAACAGAGGTGTCTTTCTATAAATCACTGGATAAAGAAGATATGGTACATATATATAATGGAATATTACTCAGCCATAAGAAAAAGATGAAATGTTTGATTTGTGACAACATGGATGAATCTTAAGAATATCATGCTAAGTGAAACAAGTCAGAAAAACTTGATAACCATATGACTTCATTTGTATGTGCAATATAAAACTGAAGGCAGGGAATCCGGGATGGCTCAGTGGGTTAAGTGCTCACTTTGCAGCCCTGGGGACCAAGAATCGAATCCCTGTCCCAGCCGTGCAGACCCATATGCTGAACTGGGGAGTGCCCCCAGTTTGGTTCTCACTGGGGTGAGACCCCAGCCCAGCTCCTGCCCTGTGCAGCCCCACGCCCACCTGTGGAATGAAACTATGTGGGAAAACCAATGATGTACAACTATGGAGACTGTTCTGGGCCCTCCCCCTTCTCTCTGTATCTCTCTCTGTCTCTGTATCTCTCTCTCTCTGTCAAAAACAATAAAAATAAATCTTTAAAAAAACAAAACTGAACGCAACAAATGAACAAGACAAACAAACAAAAATTCATAGACACAGACAACAGTTTAGTGGTTACCAGAGGGAAAGGGGGAAGGTGGGGTGGTAGAAGAGAGTAAAAGGTATCGAATGTATGGTGATGGAAGGAGAATTGACTTTCAGTGGTGAATACACAATGCAATATAAAGGTGATGTATTATAGAATTTTACGCTTGAAACCTATATAGTTTTACTAACCAATGTCACCACAATGAATTTAATGAAAAATAATAATATAAAAAAAACAAAATCTATTTTGTCTAGTATAAATATTGCTACTTTAGCCTTTTTATTATTTCAGTTTTCATGAAATATCTTTTTCCATCCCTTTTTTAAACATTAATTTTATTGTTTTTTTTTGACAGAGACAGAAAGATACAGAGACAGAGACAGAGACAGAGAAAGACAGAGAGAAGGGGGAGGGTCCAGAGCAGTCTCCATACTTGTACGTCATCAGTTCTCAACATGGTTTCATTCCACATAGGTGGGCAGGGGCCAGGCAGGGCAGGAACTGGGCTGGGGTCCCCCAGTGTGGGAGGCACACCCCCTTGAGCCAGGCACCGAAACAGGAGTGGTGAGAACCAAACTGGGGTTCTCCCGCATGGGAAGCACACCTCCATTCAGCATATGGGTCTGCATGAGCCAGGGCCAGGATTCGATCCTCAGTCCTTAGGGCTGCAAAGTGAGCATTTAACCCACTGAGCCATCCCAGCTTCCCCCTCCATCCCTTTACTTTCAATCTGTGTATGGCTTTCAATCTGAAGTGAATGTCTTGAAGGCACATATGCAAGGGTCTTGGTTTCTTATCTGTTCAGACACAATATGTCTTTTGATTGGGCCATTTAATCCACTTATATTGAAAGTAATTCTTGATATATATGTAGTTATTGCTATTTTATTATTCATATTTTTTTCTTTATTTTATTTTCTTCTTAAAGAAGTACCTCTAGGGCAGGGGTGGCGAACCTTTAGGCGATTGAGTGTCAAAGTTTATGAAATAAGAGTATACTCGCTTGACTCACGTGCCAACCCATCAAGTGAGATAGAGGTATCGATTATTTTTGTGTCTATAAGAACATAAACAATAATTTTTTAAATGGTATTCACAGCTCCGCATGCCGAAATAATCGTTCCGTGTGCCACTTTGGGCACGTGTGCCATGGGTTCGCCACCCCCGCTCTAGGGGAAGCTGGGATGGCTCAGTGGGTAAAGTGCTCATTTTGCAGCCCTGAGGTCCAAGGATCGAATTCAGGCCCTGGCCTGTAAGGACCCATATGCTGAACTGGGGTGTGGCCCCCAATTTGGTTCTTGTTGGGGCAAGCTTCCCATGTGGGAGGTCCCCAGACTGGTCCCCAGCTTGTGGGGTGTGCCTCCCATGCAGGAGGTCTCAGCCCAGTTCCTTCCCTGTGTAGTCCCCTGCCCTCCTGTGTGGAATGAAACTATGTCGAAAACCGATGATGTGAAACTATGGAGACTGCTCTGTGCCCTCCCCTTTATCTCTGCCTCTCTCTCTCTCTGTGTCAAAAACAATAAAATAAATCTTTACAAAAAACAAGTTTCTCTAACATTTCTTTTAATACTGATTTTGTGGTAATAAACTCTTAGTTTTGTTTTGTCTGGGAAGCTCATTATCTGTCTTGTGATTATAAATGATAGCCTGACTGGATAATCTTTTTTTTTTTTTAATTTTTTTTTATTGTTTTGACAGAGAGAGAGAGAGACAGAGACAGAGACAGAGACAGAGACAGAGACAGAGACAGAGAACTGAACTAGGGGAGCTCCCCAGTTCAGCATATGGGTCCACACGGGCTGGGGCCGGGATTCGATCCTCGGTCCCCGGCGCTGCAAAGTGAGCGCTTAATCCACTGAGCCATCCCAGCTTCCCCAAACTGTGCAATCTTGGTTATAGGTCCTTGCTTTTCAACACTTTGAATATTTCATGACAATCCCATTTAGTCTGCAAAGTTTCTGTTAAAAAATCAGCTGATAGTCTTTTTGTTTTTAGATTTATTGTATTGTTTTTGACAGAGACAGACAGAGACAAAGAGACAGAGAGAGAGAGAGACAGAGAGAAGGGGGAGAGCCCAGACCAGTCTCCATAGTTGTATGTCAACAGTTTTTGGCATGGTTTTGTCCCACACAAGTGGGTGGGGGCCTCACAGGGTGGGAATTGGGCTGGGGGCCTCCCACATGAGATGCACACCTCCTCAAGCCAGAGGCAAAATCAGGGGGTAAGAACCAAACTGGGGACCTCCTATATGGGAGGCACACTTCAGTTTAAAGATTTATTTTTATTGTTTTTTGACAGAGAGAGAGACAGAGAGAGACATAGAGAAGGGGGAGGGCCCAGAGCAGTCTCCATAGTTGACAGCATTAGTTTTCCATATAGTTTCACTCCACAGGTGGGCATGGGGCTGCACAGGGCAGGAACTGGGCCAGGAGCCTCCGGCAAGAACCGCACTGGAGGGGAAGCCGGGATGGCTCAGTGGGTTAAGCGCTCACTTTGTAGCGCTGGGGACCAGGGATCGAATCCCGGCCACGGCCACAGCCCGTGCAGAACCATGTATTGAACTGGGAGCTCCCCCAGTTCAGTTCTCCCTCTGTCTCTGTATCTCTCTCTCTCTCTCTCTCTCTCTCTCTCTCTCTGTCGAAAAACAATTAAAAATAAATAAATAAATATTAAAAAAAAAAAAAAAAGAACTGAACTGGGGGCACTCCCCAGTTCAGCATATGGGTCCACGTGGGCCGGGGCTGGGATTCGATTCTCAGGCTTCAGGGCTGCAAAGTGAGCACTTAACCCACTGAGCCATCCAAGCTTCCCATGCCTCAGTATATATGGGTTCGACTGGGGCCAGGATTCAATGCTCAGTTCCTAGGGCTGTAAAGTAAGTGCTCAACCCGCTTAGCCATCATGACTTTCTCTGACAGTTTTATAGAAGCTCCATTGTAAGTAACTAACTGCTTTTCAGATTCTCTCTTTGTCTTTAACCTTTGTCATTTTAATTATGATGTGTCTTGGTGTGGGCCTATTTGGGTTCATCTTATTTGGGAATCTGTGTGCTTTCTGGTTAAGAAAGTTTTCTTTCATCATTTCTTTCAATCAGTTTTTACTTCCTTGTGCTCTCTCTTCTTCTGGCATTCCTATGATGCCAATGTTGGTTGCTTGATATTGTTCCAGAGGCTCCTTAAACTATCCTTAGTTTTTTGATTCTTGTTTCTCTTTGCTGTTCTGATTGAGTACTTTCTCCTACCTTAACTTCCAAATTGCTGATTCAATCCTCTGCCTACTCTAATTTACTATTGATTTTCTGAATGTGATCGTCATTTCAGTTTTTGTATTCTTCATTTCTGACTGGTTCTTTTAAATGTGTTCTATGTACATTTTTATGTTTCCCGTTTGTTGAAGTTCTCAATAAAATCATTGAGCATCCTTATAACCAGTGTTAAATTCTGCATCTGGTAAATTACTTGTCTCCACTTTTTTTCCGGCAGTCTTTTTCTGTCCTTTCATTTGGGACATATTTCTTTTTCTCCTCATTTTGGCTGCCTCCATGTATTTGTTTCTATGTATTAGGTAGAGTTTCTATGTTTCCCAGTCTTGGTAGTATGGCCTTATGTAGTAGGTGTCCTGTGGGGCCCAGTGGCACAGTTTTTCTGGTCACCTAAGCTGGGTGCTCCAGGTCTATCCATTGTGTGGTTTGTATGTGCCCTCCTGTTATAGTTGAACCTTGATTTGTGTTTGCGTGTCAGTGGGAAAGATTGACCATTGGGCTGATTTGCTGTAAGGACTGGCCATGACTACAATGAAGGAGCTATTGTTCAGGGGATGACTCTTATGGAGCAGGATTCACATTAGCAGGGCTCTGGTGCCGTCCTAGTCTGCGCTTTGGGTGTGTCATCCACAGAGGCAGTTGGTTGTGCTCCTGCTTAGTCCAAAGTTGGGCAATGGGTTTACCAGCCCAGGAGCTTTCTAGAAAGGACTCTGCCACAGGCCAAGTTTAGCAGCATCCTGTGCCATGCTCAGGGCCACCTGGATTGAGCCACCAAGCAATCCATGGATGGTCTTGGAGGTGCCTGGGAATGGCTAAGCTGTGAGTCTAGGCTAGCTGCTGCTAATGTTGGGTTTGAGGTTGCTCAGTTAAAAGTGTAAGATATACTGAAGTCAGATGTTGCTTGTTTTGGGTTTGAGAATCTTTGAGGGATTTTAGGAAAGTAGGAAAGTCCCTAGAATTAGCTAAGATAGGCTGTTTGTATGGAAAAGCCTCTGTAAAGGGCTTGTTTGGGCCTGCAAGTTGGGTGGGGAAGAATCTCAGAGTATCACCAGGGCAGGACAAAGTGTTAGCCAAGTTGATGGAGTTTCAGATTTAGTGCCCATCTGCATTTCTACACCAGGAGCAGGAAGGGCTCAAAAAATAATAATAATGGCTTTTACTATCACTTCTGTCTAGGAGGAAGCTGTCCCTTCAGCCCTTCTCCTGAAGACAGATAATTAAGTTCCTCCCTGTATGTCCCTGGCACCTTTCGAGCTGCTGCCCCAGTATCAGAGCTCAGAGCGAGTGAGTTGGTCAGCAAGCAATTCTGTGTGCCCACCCTTTAAAAAGAATGCCTGGAATTTCAGCCACCTTCTGTCTCACTCAGCCATCATATCCAATGATACTCACAATCATAAGTTGTGGGGAATTCTCTTCCTGACAATGGTACTCTGGGCTGGGGAATCTGATGTGGGGTTGGGTCCCCCTACTCTGGGGGAACCTCCACAGCTGAGATATCACTCCTGACTTTTAACTGCCACATGCAGGTGTAGAACTAGTTCTTTCCATATTACCACCCTTCCTACCAGTCTTGAGGTGGCTTCTTCTGTATGTCCTTTGTTGTAGGACTTCTGTTCAGCTAGACGTCAGGTGAGTCTCAATGATGGTTGTTCTGTAGTGTAGTTGCAATTTTGATGTCATCAAGAGATGAGGCAAAAAAAAAAAAAAAAGCCTTTACCTACTCTACCATCTTGACTGGAAATCTCCAACAGAGTCATTTTTTTTTTAAATATTTATTTATTTATTTATTTTTGACAGAGTGAGAGACAGAGACAGAGACAGAGACAGACAGAGAGAGAACTGAGCTGGGGGAGCTCCCCAGTTCAGCATATGGGTCTGCACGGGCCAGGGTCGGGATTCGATCCTCGGTCCCTGGCACTGCAAAATGAACGCTTAACCCACTGAGCCATCCCAGCTTCCCCAAGAGTCATTTTTAAAGAGTAAGTTGTCTCTTTTCTTGTGAAAAGTAATAGGCCAGAAGAGACCAAAGGCAAGAAGAAATAATGGGATCATATATACTATCAAACCGTATTAATGAAGTATACCTAAAATAAACCACAAATTAACTTCATTCTATTAATGCCACAATAAATTAGAAATAAATGAACACAGATTCTGGCTTACTTGATGATTATTAATGCCCAGATGCTCATATTTGAGAGATCCTGCAGTTGAATTGCAAAATAAAGTCCCCAGCAATAAAGGAAGATCAAAAAAACCATTTTATCATCCAAATAGATATTCAAAACACATTATATTGCTATAGGGAAGACAAGAAGATAATTATTTGGGTTTTACAAAATACATAGATATAATTGATACCTCAAAATGCTTTGAAAGTTTACTGTGTAGCTCTTCCTCTAAAATATATGCAATATACAGTTATAAAAGATTGCTCAGATTAATGTACATACAACACTTTTATTCTATGAAATCAGTCTGTCACTTTATCTTAATTTCTACATAAATAAAAGAGCAGTCCCATGAAATTGGAAATATAACTTAGCAGTTTAGCAAGGATACAACTGTTCTTTCAAAATGAACAACTGTTAACTGAGCAGTATAACCTACCTGCTGAGCATACTAAACAAAAAATACCCTAAATACTATATAGTTTTCCTAATTACTGAGTTTAACTTAAAAATTAAAAATTATTTTTTACCCAATTTTAATTTAAAATTTCAAGAATTTTTTAGAAGTAGACTCAGTGGGTATGTCTTCTTGAAATGTGCAAATATTAATGACTATAACAACAAACTACCATTGAAATATTATCATTGAAAATAAATGTGGAAGCTTAAATGGCTCAGTAGGCTAAGCACTTGCTTTGCAGCCCCGGGGACTGAGTTTTGAATGCAGGCCCTGGCCCATGCAGACCCATATGCTGAACTGGGGTGTGCTTCCAATGTGGGAGGCCCCTAGTTCAGCTCTCACTTCCCGGTTTGGCCCCTAGTTCAAGGGGGTGTGCCTGCCATGTGGGAAGCCCCCAGCCCACTTCCCACCCTGCACAGCCCCTGCCCACCTGTGTGGAATGAAACCGTGTTGAAAACTGATGACCTATAACTGTGGGGACTGCTCTGGGCCCTCCCCCTTTCTCTCTGTCTCTCTCTGACTCTGTCAAAAACAATAAAATAAATCTTAAAAAAAAGAAATGTATTATAAGATTTTACAAATGGCTATTGAAAGTAATTAAAAGTAAGAACAGAAATTATACTAAAATGAATTCATCTTCAATTTTTAAGATTATGATTACATCTTTATTATGATTACATGATTAGCCTATACAGAGAATATTCAACATAATACAATATTAAATATGCTAACACCATCTCACAGACTGATTACAAGGCAAATTAAAGTTTCATGAAGTCATCCTGTTAACCTTTGGGCTAGTGCTTCTCAGACTGTAACATGCATTCCAAACACCTGCAGATCTTGTTAAAATGCAAATTCTGATTCAGTAAGTCTCCATGGAACCTGTGATTCTGTATTGCTAACAAGTTCCCAAGTAGTGCTCATGTTGCTGGACCACAGTTTGAGCAACGAGCTTTAGGCTACAAGAAATGTTGTGTTCTACAAGGAACTTTATGTCAAATAAGTTTTAAATCCCCATTTCTTTTATTCATCCTTCCAACATATTCAACAGAAATTTTAAATATTTCCTATGGATTGAAATATTCTCTGTTCACATTACTACATAGTATATACTGGCATTAGAAACACTAATCCCATGTCAAACACAGAGAGAATAATTAACAAATATGTTTTCTCATTTACATTTTTAAATAAGAGCTTTATTGAGACTCATAATTCATACATCGTATAAATCACCCTTTTATAGTGTACAATTCAGTGGTTTTTAATATATTCACAGAGTTGTGCAAACATTACCACTCTCTGATATTGGAACATATTTGTTACTCCAAAAAGAACCCCAGTACCCATTTTACCCTAACCTCTCCAGTTCTAGGCAACTACCAATCTACTTTCTGTATCTATAGATTAGCCTATTTTGGATATGTGATCTTTTGTGACTGGCTTCTTTCACTTAGCCAAACAATTTTAAGGTTCATCTGTGTTGTAGCATGTATCAGTACTTCATTCCTTTTCATGGCTGATTATTTTCCATTATATGGGTATATAACATTTTGTTTATCCTGTCTTCATTTGATGGACATTTGAGTTATTTTCATTTTCAGCTATTATGAATAATACTACTGTGAACATTTGCCTATATGTTTTTGGGTGGGCATATGGTTTTAATTCTCCTAGGTATAGCCCTAGGACTGGGTCATATGTTAACTATGTTTAGTTTATGATGAACCGCTAAACTGTTTTCCAGAGTTCCTGCACCATTTTACAGTTATTCCCACCAGAAATACGCAAGGGTTCTTATTTCTCCATATCCGGGCAACACTTGTATTCCTCTGTCTCTTTTTATTATAACATGTTAGTGGGTGTGAAGCAGTATCTCACTGTGGTTTTGGTTAGCATTTCCCTAGTTGGCAATTATGTTGAGCATCTTTCCATGTGCTTATTGCCCATTTGTATATCTATTGGTTTGTTTTAAGTTACAATGCATTGAGCACCTACCATGTGCCAGGCCATTTTAATTTCATTTTAACTTTTTATCAATGAGATGGAAAAAGTGCTATTTTTTAAAAATAGCTCTTAAAGTTATAATTGACATACAATAAACTGCACATATTTAAAGTGTAAATCTGATGAGCTTAGACATGTGTATACACCCCGTGAAATCATCACCACAATCAAGATAATTAACATATCCATCATCTCTAAAAGTTTGTTGCTGTCCTTTCTGACCCTTCCCATACCCCTGCCAAAGCAACCACTGATCTGCTTTCAGTCATTATAGATAAGTATGCATTTTATACTTTCATATAAATAGAATCATATTGTGTATACTCTGTTTTGTCTGGCTTCTTTCACTCAACGTAATTTTTTTGGGATTCATCCAAGTGCTTGCATGTATCAACAGCTCATTCTTTTTTTTTAACAGCTTCATTGAGATATAATTCACATGCCATACAATTCACCCATTTAAAGTGTATAATTCCATGGTTTGGGGTATAATACATTATTAATATTTAAATTGTGATAAATATGTATAACATAAAATTTGCCGATTTAGTCCACTCCTTTTTATGTTGATGAATAATATTTCATTCTATGGATCTCTCACAATTTTTTATCCATTCAGACAAGTAATATTTTATTCATGCCCATTTTACAAATGAAGAAAAGTGAATCATGGAGAGAATTTAACTGTGATTGTCCTAAACCACAGGCAAGTGAGTACTAGAACTGGTATTCAAATCCAGTTCTGTCTAGTACCAGAGATGATGCTCTTCACCATAATGCCACACTGTCTTTCCAAACTGAAAAGACCTAGCTATACTCCAAACTAAGTATGTGCTGCCTCCATGGACAACAACCTATTAGTTCTTGTCATAGTCTAGCCCTGGAGTCTGAGCGAAGTCAGTTTCCCCTAATAATCTAAAAGATCCCTTTACACACAAAAGGTAAGGTGGAAGCCATTGTCAATATAAGTGACAGACACTGAAAAGACCATACTGTAAATAGCAGGCAGGGTTCTAGAATTAAGGGTCAGGCATGGGTCCAAAGAGCTGGATATTAAGCAGCACCAGACAGGTTAGTGTCAGAGCAATGCATTTTGGCCAATTATCAGCAAAATAAGTTGTCTGCCCTCCTCAGATTGGGGGTAGAAAGTCCATTTATTTTAGAAGGAACAAAACACCAGAATCAGTAGTCCAGCATTTGAGGGAGGGGGTAAAGGCAAGTGAAGTTTAAAAAGAGACATAACATGGGGTGAAATCAATAAAAGTTTTTGGCACAAAGCAGGTAAGACCTGTGAAGGAGAAGCATGTGTGAAACATCCAGACTAAGGTGTATTTCTATCCCTCTAAGCTCTACTCCAACTCAGTGGGTGCCTTATATAGGCACTGTCTCTGAAAAATCCCTCTTTACTCCCCAGGCTTCTTTTTTTTTTTTTTAATTGTTTTTGTCAGAGAGAGAGAGAGAGAGAAAGAGAGAGAGAGAGAGAGATACAGAGACAGAGAGAGAACTGAACTGGGGGAGCTCCCAGTTCAGCACATGGGTCCGAACGGGCCGGGGCCGGGATTCGATCCCTGGTCCCCAGCGCTGCAAAGTGAGCGCTTAACCCACTGAGCCATCCCGGCTTCCCCTCCCCAGGCTTCTTAAAGTGAATGGTTATATTCATACATGTGCTTTAAACATATACATATATGTATATGAGTGCTGTCCAGAAACTATCCAGCCATGTAACCGTTCTAGTTATATTGACAATGGCTGGATTTTTCCTGGACTGCCCTCACATATATAATATGTATGTATGTGTATATGCACACTATAGATACATATACACATCTTAAATATATGTTATATATTATATTCTATATTGTATGTTCTATGTTCTACATTATATATATATATATATATATATATATACACACACACATACATACATACACACACACACACACACTATCTGGAAAAAATCCAGCCATTATATATGCGCATATATATATATATACACACTGTTCAAAAAAGCTCAACCATTGTCAATATAATAAGAATAATTACATGGCTCAATGCTTTCCAGACAGCCCACAAATGTTTTTTAAAAAAACATAGTTTGCATGTGACCTGCTTGTGGCCAGTCTGACTGAGGTGGAAAGAAGACACACAAAGGCAACCCCTTCAGCTGAAATTCCCTCACTAATCAAAGGTAATTCCACAAAAGAATTCTTTCCACTTCAATTCACTTCAGATGAAAATAGCCTGTGACTAATAAAGGATTGGGTATAATGAGTTCTTTTACCTTAAACATGCATAAAGCAGAATAGACAATCTCCCTCGCTCCACACTCCAAGCTCTGTCAAGGTTCTAACTTTGCAACACTGGAGGAAAAACAGAGAACTGAGTGAGAAAGCCCAGCATGCTACTGGTGGAGAGCATATGTAAAGAAAGTAACCTAGCATTGTCTCTCAGCATAATAACGTGAGCTACTTTCTTAGTGGTTGCTCTGGTGATTGCAATTATCATCTTAATTTATACCAATCTAGTTATATTAATACCAACTTAATTTAATAGCATAAAAAAATTTGCTCTCATAAAACTTCATTCCCTCTTCCTTCCTTTTTGATTTACATCTTTATTTATTGTATGCCCATGGACACAGCTTTATAATTGGTGCTTTATGCCGTTCTCTTAAAACAGGAGAAAAAGCAACTTATATACTGTCTTTCATGTTTATTTATGTATGTAACTTTACTAGAGCTCTTTACTTTTTAAACCATTCAGGGTCTGGTATTTTGTTATGACAGCCCTTGCTGACTAATACAGGTGGGATCCTGTATGAAATCCTGAATCAGAAATAGGATATTAGGGGAAAATCAATAAAATCCAAATAAAGCGTAGAGGTGAGTTAATAGTAATGTATCAATTTTGGTTCATTAGTTGTGACAAATGAACCAAAGTAATGTAAGATGTTTTCAATAGTGGTGACTGTGGGTGGGCTACACAGATGTTCTCTGTACTATTCTTACAATTTTTCTGCATATCAGAAACTTTTCAAAAATTAAAAGTTTATTTTAACAAAACTAGAGAGAAGACAGGTAGCTACAGCCCACAGGTGCAAGGCAGCAGAGGCCAAAGTTCTAGATTTCCCAGAGTAGCAACATGTTTTCCATCACTACTTTCTCTCTGTAGACATATAACCAGAGCTCCCCTTTATGCAAAGCAAGGTGTGGATCACTACTGACATAGCTTCTGTGCAGTCACTGCACCATTGTTTCTATCAGAAAAAGATCAGGCTGTAGTAAAATGAAAAATCTGAGGTTATTTCTAATCTGCATTCTCCATAATAACACTATTGTAGTTGTTCTCTCTCGTTCTCTGAAAAGGAAAGGAAACAAGATCTCCAAAACTCACAGGTGCAGGGCAGTCGAGGCCTCTGAAGGAGATGCTGGTATTATGGGATAGTTTCATAGACCAGCTTCTCTCCTGCTCCAAATTAACATTACAACATCACACTTTGGGTACCTGGCCCCAAAAATCTCCTTCTCTGAAACTTTCATGTTACCAATTATGGTAAGATTCAGTCTTCCTCAATTCCTTTTTCGATAGATTTGCTTTGCATGTAACCACAAGAGGGGTGGGGTGGAGGAGGGAAGTCATGAAGAACTCCAGGCCTCTAGTTTGGTCATGGAGTGATAGGATGGGATACACAGGATAAGAGGTCCATGACAAAGGAGCTAGTAGGAATAGGTCCTCTGGCTTTTACGCCATCTGCCACATGGTGGACTAACACCAGAGGCCTTCCACGCTTTCTTCCTTTGGAACTAACTTCCATCTTACCAAGCCAATCTGGAGCTTTTGTTGATCTATTCCATTTATGAACCACCATGCACTTTCTTCCTGAATAGCAGGATGAGGAGAAGACATTAGGCAGAAGGAGCTCCTCATCTATATAGAGGCACGAATACAGAAGTACTGGCAAAGTGAGGAAGGAAATCTCTATTAGCCTGAGGTACAGAGCAGCACTGACCTGTGAAGCAGAAGCTACTGTGAAGGGGTCCAAAAAGCTACCTGCTCCTTTGTACCTGCTGCTTTTACTGTGGAGAATGCCGTTAACCTCAGTCTCAGTTAGAGGCTACCAGAAAACCACCCTCTGCTTCCCTTGGAAGCAAAAGTCATTCTTGACTTTTTCCCCATATAGTTTTTCTTTTGTGTGCAGATAAAGCTGGAAGAGGGAAAACATCAAGGAACTGCAGTCCTTTCGCTTTATAAAGCTCCACTACCCCAGTGGTGTAGAACAAACGATTTTAGGCATGGCAGGACAGAAGCATATGAAACTTGCAGTCTTTACAGGTCATTTTTCTAAACAACTATAGAGACAAGTGGAAGTTACATTTGCAACCTAGTCTATGCAAACATCCTAAGTACCCTGGAACACAGAACTTTCCTCCTAGCCTCACACTGCTTCAAGGAGCAGGCCTGGCCATTTCCTCTGAGGGTCTGTCAGGCATACTTGAATCCTAAACAGAAACAATGAAAACTTTGGTTCCTTTAATTAACTGCCCAGAGATGCCATTCCCTGGGTGAGGTCCGCTAAGGAGAAGTAAAGGTCAATTGCATGGGGCCTCCAAGCTGAGTCCCTGCCGAGTCCCAGCCCTCCCTAACCGCCCCCTGCTGGTGCCAAGGCACTGTGCTGTCCACTGGGAATACAAAGAGGCTTCCCCCTCCTACTGGTACATGCTAGGTGGTGCAGAGAGCTATTTATCCCAGACCTCTGCTGGAAAGAAAGGGCATAGTGTGAAAACCAAGGGAATAGCATCTCAGAAGTAACAAGAAAGACAATGTCAATTGAAGCATAATTATTGATTCACAATGTCATGATGGTTTCTACATGATAGTTAGCAGAAGCCCACAGTCCCTCTTTGCGATTATTTGTATGCATTATCCAAACCTTCAAACTATCTGTATTATCTACAAATATTATTTCAGCTCATCTATTAATATATGTTCAGTTTCCCAGGAGGACAAAATACCTCTCCAGGTACTTACTTTATAAATTCTGGGAAAACTGACTGGGGGAGATGTGGAAAGGCAAACAATAGGTAAGGCATATAATTATCACTTTCAAAGGAAGCATTTACCTCCAGCTGGCCTACTTGTGTAGGTTGTAATGCCTGAAAGGAAAATTCTTTAACTCAGGCAGGTCTCCTGTGTTTGCATGTCTTCTTCGATCCTGTTTACAAATCTGCTTAGAAATGCTGGGCTTTTGCAAGCAGAGTTCACTTATAAATACAGCTGAAAATGGATTTCTTTCAAAATGTAAATGGAAAATTCTGAACATGAATAACCTGACATTTGATTCTGGAACAATGGTAAAATGTCAACATCTGCCATAAAAGTATGGAACTATAATATAATGATTAAGGGTCTTTTCAGATTCTTAAATATATAGCACTATCTGGGTTTGGTTGTTTTACAAAGCTCTGTAGAGTATCAAGTTCCTTCAATAAACTTACATTAAAGTAATACTATTTAAGCAATTGAATTATTAAATATACACACTGTAGTCCAGAGCAGTCTAACCTTTTGGCTTTCCCGGGCCACATTGGAAGAAGAATTGTCTTGGGCCACACATAAAATGCACTAACACTAACCATAGCTGATAAGCACAAAATAATCTCATAATGTTTTGTTTTGTGTAGTTTTGTTTTTAGAGATTTATTTCATTGTTTTGACAGAGAGAGAAAGAGAGAAGGGGGAGGGCCCAGTGCAGTCTCCATAGTTGTACATCATCAGTTTTTGACTTGGTTTAATTCCACACATATTGGTGGGGGGCATGAGGGTGGGAACTGAGCTGGGGGCCTCTGCATGGGAGACACACCTCCTCGAGCCCAGGGCCAAGTCAGGGGGTGAAAACTAAACTAGGGACCTCCCGCATGGGAAGCACACCCCAGTTCAGCACACGGGCCCGCACAGGCTGGGACCAGGACTCAATCTTTGGTCCCCAGGGCTGCAAAGCTAGTGCTTTACTTGCTGAACCATTCTGGCTTCCGGACTTTTAATTCTATTGGAACATAACATAATAATAGTCTCATTCTACCAGAGCATTGGTCCATCCAGCCCAGAAATCTCTCCTTCCATGTACCAAAACCTAGGTTGTTTGATAGTTCCTATTTAGTGATCTTTTTATATATCTGTGGTGTCTTCGAAACATCCCAAATTCTGTTTAAAATGCATTTTAATGCTACAACTTACAATTACACTTAAAACTTTTTTTTTAAGGAAAGACTATTGCTTGAGAGAAGGCGAGAGAGAGAGAGAGAGAGAGAGAGAGAGAGAGAGAGAGAGAGAGAGAGAGGTGGGAGGGCCCAGAGCAGTCTCCATAATACTATATCATTAGTTGTAACATGGTTTCATTTTATGCAGGTGGATGTGGGGCCACATGGGTGAGGCAGAAACCAAACAGGGGGCCTCCCACATCACAGGTGAGAACCTTTACCATGGAGCCATCCTGGCAGTTACCAGTTGTGCCACAGTTCAGCATATGGGTTCCCATGGGCCAGGGCCAGGAATCGAACCCCAGACCTCATGATTGCAAGGTACATGCTCAACCACTGAGCTATCCTAGCATCCCTAAAACTCTCTTTAAACTTATTTACAATATGAATCTATATTAGCTCTTGGATGGCTAATTAAATCCTTGAATTTGCTGCCTGTGGTGTAAAGTAGCATCTCCATCTTTTCTTCGTTTTTTAAAAAATTTAATTGTGGTACAAAAAAAAGAAAAAACATAAAATTTACCATCTTAACCCTCTCTAAGTGCACTATTCACTAGTATTAGGTATATTCATGTTGTTGTGTACTCAGTCTCCAAAACTTTTTCATCTTATAAAACTGAAACTCTATACCCATTTAGTATCACCCCCCCCCCCCTTATTCCCCAACCCCTCAGCCCTTGGCAACCATCAGTCTAGTTTCTGTTTTATGAATTGGACTACTTTAGATAGTTCATATAGATTGAATCATAGTATTGTCTTTTTGTGACTGGCTTATTTTACTTAGCATAATGACTTCAGTGTTCATCCATGTTGTAGCATGTGATAGGATTTCCTTTCTTTCTAAGGCTAAATAATATTCCATTGTAAACATATGCCACATTTTGTTTACCAATTTATCCACATATGGATATTTAGGTTGCTTTCATGTCTTGGATAGTATAAATAATGTTGCAATAAACATGGGAGTGTAGATATTATTTTGATATCTTGATTTTAATTTTTTTGGGATATGTATGCAGAAGTGGAATAGGTGAGTTATATGGTAGGTCTATTTTTAATTATTTTAGGAACCTCTATACTGTTTTCCATAATGACTCTATGAATTTACATTCCTCCCCACAGTGTACAGGTGTTTCCTTTTCTCTATATCCTCACCAGTATTTATCTTTTGTGGTTTTTTTTTTTTAATTTTTTAAAATTTGGGTTTTTTATTGCTAAATTTATTGAGGTGACATTGGTTAGTAGTGTGTGTGTGTGTGTGTGTGTGTGTGTGTGTGTGTGTGTTTCTTCTAATAATAGCCATCCTAGCAGATGTGAGTTCATGTCTCATTGTGATTTTGATTTATCTTTCTGTGATGATTAGTGATGTTGAGCACCTTTTCATATACTTGTTGACCATTTGTATGTCTTCTTTGGAGAAATGTCTCTTCAGTTACTTTGCCTATTTTTAATTGGGTTATTTTTATTTATTTATTTTTTTTGGAGTTGTAGGCTTTCCTGATACATTTTTTATATTAACCTTTGCTAAAATATATAGTTTGCAAATATTTTTATCCAAATCCATAGGTTGCCTTTTAGGAGGTGTGATCAAAAACTACGGTGACTGTGACTGTTGCTGCTGAGTGGCATTCAATGGAAAGGCAGGGATCTTCAATATGAGAAGGGGTTAATCAAACCTTAGTAACAGTGTGTGACAAATTTCAACTTGTTTGGTGCAGTCAGTTGTTAGCTATGGTTAAGAGAAGATGTGTTTTAAAGTGTGCCATAAATCATGGATCACAACAAACATATTAACATAAATTTCTGTCAAATAAAAACATTATGGTTGTCTTCATTCACCTTGTTCACTGGATCTGGCACCCTGTCACTTCTGGCTCTTCCTCAAAGTTAAAATGACCATGAAAGGTAAACATTTTGAATCAATTCAGGAGATTGAGGCAGCCACAATAGCACAACTAAAGATACTCACAAAAGAGGACTTCCAGAACTGCTTCAGAAAGTGGCAAGAACAATGGGACAAGTGTGTTCAAAGAGAAGGGGAGTGTTTTGAGGGGGATTAATGACACTGTGTCTTTTACTGTAATAATTTTTATTTAAACATCCACTGTATATTTTGATCATACTGCACATTTTGTTGATTGTTTCCTTTGTTGTACAGAAATTTTCAGTTTTACTTATTTGTCTATTTATGCCTTTGTTGGCTGTGGTTTTAGCAACATATACAATAAGTCATTGCCAAAAACAATGTCAAGAAGCTTTTCCCCTATTTTTTCTTCTAGGAGTTCTACAGTTTCATGTCATATTTAAGTCTTTAATTTATTTTTAGTTGATTTTTATGTATTGTGTAAGCTAAGGGTCCAATCACATTCTTTTGCATTTGGATATCCAGTTTCCCCAGAACTATTTGTTGAAGAAACTGTCCTTTCCCATTGAATGATCTTGGCAGTTTTGGTGAAGATCAGTTGACTCTATAGTCATGGAATTTATTTCTGGGCTCTCTATTCTGTTCCATTGGTGTATATGTCTGTTTTATGTCAACAGCATACTGTTTTGATTACTGTAGCTTTGTAATATATTTTAAAATCAGAAAGTGTAATGCCTACACATTTATTCTTCTTGCTCAAAATTTCTTTGGTTATTTGGTGTATTTTGTGGTTCCATATGAATTTTAGGATTATTTTTCTATATTTGTAAAAAATACATATAGACCATTAGGATTTTAATAGGGGTTTATGGAATCTGGAGATTACTTTGGTTAGTATGGACATTAAAAAAAATTTTTTTTATTGTTTTTGACAGAGAGAGAGAGAGAGAGAGATACAGAGACAGAGAGAAGAGGGAGGGCCCAGAACAGTCTCCATAGTTGCACATCATTGGTTTTTCCACATAGTTTCGTTCCACAGGTGGGCGTGGGGCTGCACAGGGCAGAAACTGGGCCAGGGTCTCACCCTGGTGAGAACTGAACTGGGGGCACTCCCCAGTTCAGCATATGGGTCCACTCAGGCCGGGGCCGGGGTTGGATTCTTGGTCCCTGGGGCTGCAAAGTGAGTGCTTAACCCACTGAACCATCCTGGCTTCCCCTGGACATTTTAGCAATACTAATATTAATATTTCTAATTCATGGATATGGGATATCTTTCCATTTTTTGCTTTAATTTTTTAATAATTCTTATTTTTCAATTACAGTTGACATACAATATTATATTAGTTTCAGGTGTATAGCCTAGGGATTAGACATTTATTTAACTTACAAAGTGATCACCCTGATAAATCCAGTACCAATCTGACACCATACGTAGTTGCTACAATATTATTGATTATACACCCTAGGCCATACTTCACAACCCAAAGTATATTTTGTAACCACCAATTAGTACTTATAATCTTTTCCCCATTTTCCTCCTGCTCCCCAAGATCCCTCACATCTGACAACCCTCAATATGTTTTCTGTATCTATGAGTTTGCTTCTGTTTGCTTGTTTATTCATTTTGTTCTTTAGATTTCACATATAAATGAAAACATGACATTTGTCTTTCTCTGTGTGACATACTACACTCAGCACAATACCTACTAGATCTATCAGTGTTGTTGCAGATGACAAGATCTCATTCTTTTTCATAGCTGAGCAACACAAGACTATATATATACCATCTCTTTTTTATCCATTCATTAATTGATAGGATTGCCTCCTATCTTGGCTGTTTTTTTTGGGTTTTTTTTTTACGATTTATTTTTATTGTTTTTAACAGAGAGAGACAGAGAGAAGAAGGATGGCCCAGACCAATCTCCATAGTTGCACATCATTGGTTTTCTACGTAGTTTTATTCCACAGGTGGGTGTCGGGCTGCACAGGACAAGAACTGGGCTGGGGGCCTCCTGCATGAAGCTCGCTCCAGTGAGAACCGAACTGGAGGCCACACCCCAGTTCAGCATGTGGGTCTGCACAGGTTGGAAACGGGACTCAATCCTCAGACCCTGGGGCTGCAATACAAGCACTCAATCTGCTAAGCCATCCTGGAATCTCTTTGACTGTTTTTAAATAATGCTTAATTAAATGAACATGTTCTTTCAAAGTAATGTTTTGGGTTTCTTCAGATAAATATGCAGAAGTGGGATTACTGAGTCTTTCTTTGTCTCTTGTTATAGCCTTTGTTTTAAAGTCTATTTTGTCTTGTGTAAGTATTGCTATCCCCAGCCTTTTTTTTTTATGTTTTCGTTTTCATGAAATAACTTTTTCCATTATTTTTACTTCTAGTTTTTGTGTGTCTTTTGATCTGAAATGAGTCTCCTCTAGAAAGCATATATAATATAAGGGCCTTGTTGTTGTGTTTTTAAGATTTATTTTATTGTTCTTGACAGAGTAAGAGATGGCCACAGAAAAGGGGGAGGGCCCAGAGCAGTCTCCATAGTTGTATGTCATTGGTTTTCGACATGGTTTCATTCCATGCAGGTGAGCGGGAGCTGCTCAGGGTGGAAACCAGGCTAGGGGCCTCCCACATGGGAGGCAGGGCCCCTCAAGCCAGGGGCCAAACCAGGGGGTGAGAACCGAACTGGGGGCCTCCCTCATGGGAAGCACACCCCAGTTCAGCATATGGGTCCACACAGGCTAGGGCTTGAATTTGACCCTCAGTCCCCAGAGCCCCAAAGTAAGCACTCAACCTGCTGAGCCATCCCCGCTTCTCCTTGAACTTATTTTTTTTTATATCTTTTTATATTTATAGAGAGTAATTATTTTATCTTCAGTGCATATTTATTTTTATTTTACTTTTGACAGATAGAGAGAGAGACAGAGACAGAGTCAGCTAGAGAACCGAACTGTGGGAACTCCCCAGCTCAGCATGTGGGTCCGCCTGGGCCAGAGCCGGGATTCGATCCTTGGTCCCCGGGGCTTCAAAGCGAGCACTTAACCCTCTGAGCCAACCCAGCTTTCCCTGAGCTGACAATCTTATGAGAGCTTCTTTGCAGATACCTTGTTGCCTTTCTTTTGTTCCTTTTAGTATGCTCTCTTTGTCTTTAACCTTCGGCATTTTAATTTTGATGTGTCATGGTGTGGGCCTCTTTGGGTTCATTTCATAGGGGATCTCTGTGCTTCCTGGACTTGTACGTCTATTACCTTCACCAGGTTAGAGAAGTTTTTTGTTATTATTTTTTCAAGTAGGTCTTCCATGCTCTCTTTCTCTCTCTTGTATCCTTCTGGTACCCCTATGATGCAAATATTGGTACCCTTAATGTTGTCCCAGAGACCCCTTAAATTATCCTCATTTTGATTTTGGATTCTTTTTTTCTTTTTACTATTCTGATTGGGTGTTTTCTTTATCTTTAAAATCGCTGATTCAGTCCTCTGCTTCATCTAATCTACTGTTGATTCCCTTTAATATATTATTCATTTTAGTTTTTGTGTTTTGACTGATTCTTTTTTATGTTTCCTATGTTCATTTTTTTAATATTTCTTATCTATTGACATTCTCAGTAAAAACATTGAGCATCTTTATAACCAGTGTTTGGACTCTGTATCTGGTAGATTGCTTTTCTTCATTTTTTCAGTCTTTTTTCTGGAGGTTTTTTGTTTTGTTTTGTTTTGTTTTGTTTTGTTTTATTAGTTCTTCCATTTGGGACATACTCCATTTTCTCCTCATTTTGTCTGCCTCCATGCATTTGCTTCTATGTGATATGTAGAGTTGCTATGTCTCCCCGCCTCCGTTGAATGGTCTTATGTAGTAGGTGCCCTGTGGAGCCCAGTGGTGCCGTCTTCCTGGTCACCAGAGCGAGGTGCTTCTATTCTGTTTTTTATTTTCTTGATGATATTGTTTAATGCAAATGATATTATTTAAAAACAAAAGTGATTAATTTTGATGTAATTTTATGTACCACCTTTTTCTTTAAGTTTTTTATTTTTCAAAATTGTGAATTTGGACCAAAAGTAAAGTGAGAGATGAGGGGCACCATCTTGTTATGCTTATAGTTTAACTGAAGCTATATATGTGAAGTAGTGACTCAGTAGAAAGACCAGGAAAAGAGCGGAAGCTATGAATTGAGAGGTTCAGGTTAGGGAAACTAAATAAGCTGCTGGATTTTCTTCCATAATTGATAGAAACAACTTCAATCACTGGACAAAAAGATAAAGATAGTCTTGATTTACACTAATATCACATCTAAAGGAGTAAGCCTGGGGAGAACTATGGCAGCAAGAGTCTCCAAACTGGATTTAAAAAGCCTGTGAATGAAGTGTGAGTCAGCAATGTGGTTTGGAGTATTCAATCCAGTTTAGAGAATAATTCTAGCCAGGAACTCAGAATATAAAAAATGGAGGTAGGAGCTGATGGGGGGGCAGGGGGCAGGAGGAAAAGTCCAGGAAACCAAGGCAGAATTTCAGATGTGCAGACTAGTAAACATGGTACAAAAAAGAGAAAAACATTAGGAATTGAGGGAATGAAGTGTTTATGGCTCATTTACTATATACCATGGGTGATGATTAATTTTATATATCAACTAGACTGGACCAAGTGGTATCCAGATATTTATTTGATCAAACAGTTTTCTGGGTGTTTCTATGAGGGTATTTTTGTATGAGGTTAACATTTAAATTAGTAGACTGAATAAAGCAGACTATCCTCCATAATGTGAATGGGGCTTATTCAATCAGTTGAAGGCCTGAACAGAATAAACAAGGTTGATGCTCCTCAAAGCAAGAGAGAATTCCTCATGTATGACTGTGTTTGATCTGAGACATCAGCTTTTTACTGGCTTTGGTCTTGAATGGAAACTTTAGCTTTTCCTGGATCTCAAGTTTGCCAGCCTTCAGACTAGAGCTACACTGTTGGCTCTCCTAGGTCTCCAGCTTGCCAACTCATTCTGCAGATCTGAGGATTTGTCAGCCTCTGTAATCACATAAACTAATTTCTTAAAGTATACCTCTTTATTTAAATTTTTATTTTATCTTTTTAATGTATTTTATTGTTTTTGACAGAGACAGAGACAGAGAGAAGGGGGAGGACCCAGAGCAGTCTCCATAGCTGTGTGTCATTAGGTTTCCACATGGTTTTGTTCCACACAGGTGGGCAGGGGCCACACAGGGCAGGAACTGAGCTGGGGGCCTCTTGCATGGGAGGCACACCCCCTTGAGCCAGGGGCCGAACCAGGGGACAAGAACTGAACTGGGGGCCTCCTACATGGGAAGTACACCTCAGTTTAGCATGTGGGTCCACATGGGCCAGGATCTGGATTTGATCCTTGGTCCTTGGGGCTGCAAAGCGAGTTCTTAACCCGCTGAGCCATTCTGGCTTCCTTAAATTTTTATTTTATATTTATATATTTATAGTATTTCTATTTATTTATTTGTATAATAAATATATAAATGTATTATTTTATATATAAGGACATTTATTATAAGAAATTAGTTCACACAATTATGGAGGCTGTCAAGTCCATGTATGTTATATTCATATTCATTTTGTTTTTCTGCAGAACTCTGACTAACACATCACGTTTAGGTGAGCCAAACTACACTGGTTAATGGAAGTTCCTAAATAGCATGTCTGCTGTCAGAGTGGCTCACATATGAGTGTTGGATAGGACAGAGCTAATTCAGAAGCATCAAGACATGTTATATAAGATGGATCAAGAGGTAAGGAATGGAAAGTTCTAATACTGGAAGATGACATATGAGCCTATGGTCACTGTATTGATTTCATAGTGTATAATAATAGCAATTCTTGGCCTTTATTTTCTAGACTGAAAAGTACATGGTATTATTTATTTAGCATAACCTGATCCAGAAATTTTCTCTATTGGCTGAATTTTTTTTAAGATTTATTTTTATTGTTTTTTGTTTGTTTGTTTTGTAATTTTTAAATTTATTTTTCAATTACATTTGGCATACAATATTATATTGGTTTCAGGTGTACAGCATAGTGGTGAGCCAGTTATACAACTTACAAAATCCTCATTTCCATATATCTGGTTCCCATACTTTTATTGTTTTTTGTTGTTTTTTTTAAAAATATTTATTTATTTATCTATCTATCTATTTATTTATTTATTTTTGACAGAGAGAGAGAGAGAGAGAGAGAGAGATACACAGAGACAGAGAGAGAACTGAACTGGGGGAGCTCCCAGTTCAGCACATGGTTCCGCACGGGCCGGGGCCGGGATTCGATCCTCGGTCCCTGGGGCTGCAAAGTGAGCGCCTAACCCACTGAGCCATCCTGGCTTCCCCCTTTTATTGTTTTTGAGAGAGAAATAGAGAGAGAGATACAGAGACAGAGAAAAAAAGGGGGAGGGCCCAGAATAGTCTCCATAGTTGCACATCATTGGTTTTTCCACATAGCTTCATTCCACAGGTGGGCACAGGGTTGCACAGGGCAGGAACTGGGCCGGGGTCTCACCCTGGTGAGAACTGAACTGGGGGCACTCCCCAGTTCAGCATATGGGTCCACACGGGCCAGGGCCGGGATTCAATCCTCCGTCCCCGAGGCTGCAAAGTGAGCGCTAACCCACTGAGCCATCTCAGCTTCCCCCAGACCTTACTTTTAAAATCAAAGATTGTTTATCACAAAATATATTCTT
>PVKE010022804.1:0-25256 GCA_004027555.1 Craseonycteris thonglongyai
GTACCAGTTTACATTCCCACCAGCAGTGTATGAGGGTTCCTTTTTGTCCACAGCCTCTCCAGCACTTGTTATCCCTTGTCTTGTTGATTATAGCCATTCTAACAGGTGTAAGATGGTATCTCATTGTGGTTTTTATTTGCATCTCCCTAATTGCTAGTGAAGTGGAGCATTTTTTCATATATCTGTTGGCCATATATGTATGTCTTCCTGAGAGAAGTGTCTGTTAAGGTCATCTGCCCATTTTTTAATTGGATTGCTTGTTTTTTTCTTGTTGAGTTGTACAAGTTCTTTATATATTTTTTATATTAGCCCCTTATCAGAGGCATTGTTTGCAAATATTTGTTCCCAGTTGGTTGGTTGGCTCTTTGCTTTGTTAATGGTTTCCTTAGCATTGCAGAAGCTTTTTAGCTTGATAAGGTCACATTCATTTATTTGTGCTTTTACTTCCCTTGCCATTGAGGTCAGATTCATAAAGTCCTCCCTGAATCCCAGGTCTATAAGTTTATTGCCAATGTTTTCTTCTATGCAATTTATTGTTTCCTTTCTTATTTGGAGGTCTTTAATCCATTTTGAGTTAATTTTGGTATATGGTGAGAGATCGCAGTTCACATTCAGCCTTTTGCATGTGGTTTTCCAAATTTCCCAGCACCATTTACTGAAGAGGCTTTTTTTTCTCCACTGTATATGTAAAATAAGTGACCATTTGCACGTATTGAAATAAACCTTTCATTTTTTTGGACCTAACCTTTTTTTAAGGCTTCCTTATACTCCTTCATTGCATTCATTTTATTTGGTTGAAAACAAAAAGAATGATGATAACAATATATTGGGATATTTTATAGCTAATATTAGAAACTGTGGATATCATGTTTCCCACTCTCATTGATCTAAACATATCACACGTACTACCTGCAAGAAGGCTAAGAAGAGGGGTCTGTAAGCATCAGGTAGTCTTCTGCCAGAGTAGATAACTTTGCATATAATAGAGGGGTTAGATATCATTTGGATTATGACCCATTTATACTCATACATTTGTAATCTCAGTAGAAATGGGATCTGTCTAGAAATATTTGAAGCACAGATATTGACTCTAGAATAGAAGAGTATAACTGAAGAGTGAAACCTACAGCTATTAGAGAAATTAAATCAGTAGTTACAATTCTACCCACATATATGTATCAGACCCAAATGAATTTATGAATAATTCTAAGGAAATGGAAAATAGATAACACGTACTACATAGAAAAATGTACAGGAAATGGAAAAATAAGGAAGCATTAATTAAAATAACCTTGATATTAATATGAGATCGATTCCAAATTAAATAAGAATGTGAAAAATAAAAATAATAGGACTCAAAATATAAAAAAATATTTAAATAAGATACTAATTCAATAAATCTAAAAATGTTATTTTAAAATGACAAATAGAAAAATGGTTTGTCTTTAAAATATTAAATTAAGTAAACATAACTTTATTGGTGTTTATCAAATTAATGATTTTTAAAACAATTATCGCAATAAATACCAGAAAAAACACATGTAATTATAGAAAAAGTATGTTAAGTAATACTCTTATAAGAAATTATGTAGAAATATAACTACTGATAGTGTGAAGAATTAAAGTATATAGAAAAAGTTTAAAAATGAAAAAAAAAAAACTTTTTTAGAACATACTGAAAATTTGAGTCCGCAAACAGCATACGTAAGATTTTATTACAAAACATTTTAGCAATACCTAGCAATGTTGAGGGGTCATATAAATTTAGCAATTCCATTGAGAGTTATATACAAGGGCTTTCAGAAAAGTGTTTAGCCATATAAGCATTCTTGTTATATTGATAATTGCTGGATTTATTTTGGATAGCCCTCGTAGTCCGGAGAAAACTCACCTGTGTAATAAAAAACCTACACAAGTGAGTTGATTGCAGTATTTTTCAGTAAAACAATTAAACAATTTAAAATCTTACTCAATGAAAGAATGAATAAATGTACAATCATTGGAATATCAAGCAATAAACGCAATATACTTGTACAAAGCGCAGTATGGTAAATCTCATATATTTGTTGGTTGAGAAAATCAAGTTATAGCAATAAGGAATGATATAATTATAGAAATCAAAATAATAAATTGTGTTATAGATGAATAACTTTATATATATAGTAATAGTTTAATATGTTAAAAGGAAGAATACACTTCTAATTTAGCATACTTGTTTTCTCTTAGGAGTAGATAGTGTGAAATAAAATGAAAAGGGTTACTTCAAAGTCATCTCTCATATTTATTTCTTTAAATAAAAATTAAATTCTGAAACAGGTAAAAAATGTTAATCCATATGGTGCATGAATAGGCATCTATGTGTCTTTATATATATTTGACATTATATGATTAAAATACGTATAAAGTCTTTTTGTTTCCAAGTGTATACAGAAGAATATTAAACCAGCTTTTCAAAGATTTTTAAAAATTATTAGATCATAAAAGTTATATTTGGTTCCTCAAATGTTCATTGACCCAAATTAAATTACAAATGCCATTGTTTCAGCCTTCCATCCAACCATACACTGGTACTTTTCTAGTCATCTGCAGGTAAGAAAATACAAGCACCTTTCTTCAACAAATATTCTGAGTTCCAACAAAATGTGACACTATAAAACCCAAACTGACAGGAAATGTGAACAAAGTACACTAAATTTATTTTAGACATTGATCATATGGGTCAATGCTTATTTGCATGATTGTCGAGAAAACAATCCTCCTTTGTTGCTACTTATAACTTTCATATATCCATTGCCTTTGAATCAAATTTAATCTACCTTCAGTCAATCACCTTTATCGTTATCAATTAATATTTTTGATCCCTCTGAACTGTTTCACTTTGTATTAAATTTTCTGATAATGAGATACCAAATTGAGTTCTTACTACATTTTAAAAACTTGACATAGATATTTCATGCATCAATGTCTTCAAGGGCGGTCCACTTGCTACTTCTTCCTGGCTTCCTCAGGATTAACTCAAAGCTTATTCATGCCTAAGTCAATCCACAGCTAACCTGCAGGTATGAGTTTCTACCCTGAATTCATTAATATTCTTTTTTAAATGTACCTCATCGGGTTTAGGTGTACTTGTTACCATAGCAAGTATGCAAGCAATCAGGGAGAAAGAAGGATGTGGAGGCTGATCATTTGAAGACTTGAGAAAATTTTGTGGAAAATATTTCCATATATAATTTCAAATATCTAATAGGCACTACTGCCTATTGTCAAGTTTATATTGTGTCTCAGTATGATCACATGTTATATTTTGACTAAAGACACCATAGCATCTTCAAAGCCCTCATTCCTGAACACCAAATCACAATGCTATTTTCTGACTCCATATTTGCACATATATATTTAGCAGAATGCCTGAATATATAAATATATAAATAGAGTATCTTACTTCTAAGAAATCCAAAAGCACTGAATTTCAAAAGGGTTTCTCAACAATGACAAAAAAAAAAAAGGTTCACAAGTTGAAGAATTTTCCAGCAGGTAGAAAATAAAGCATGAAATCTTGGCCACACAAGGCAGGAAATAGAGTGAGTTCCAACTTAGTTGAGATCTAAAGTAGAAAGACAGAGTTAGCATGAGATAAGTCTAGAATAGAGGTGGGGTCTGACAAAGAAAATTACATTTTAATGAACCAATTACAAATGTGAGGATAACTGCTTGTCAGAAGATAACGTTGGCAAAAGAAATGGAAGTTTATCTCTGTTCATAAGGCATTGCCACCCTGATAGGCACAGCAGTCACTCTAGCCATTGGAATGAGAAGTAAATATTCTTAGTTATAAATTGATAGAGCAAAACACAGGGGCAAAAATGAGCATTGATTAAGGAGGAGCATCTTCTATTTTTGGAATCATGTCCCAAATTCACATAGAAGTGATGTCCTTACCAGAATGCCCTGATTGCCTATATTTTAGTGTAAGCTACTTGGAAAATGTTTCCCTCAGCAATGTAAGCTTAGGAAAAGTATATAGATTGATGTACTTAATTTACATTCCACTTGAAACACAATATGGCTTTCTGGCTTTAAGGAGGCACTGACAGCATGAAACAATATTACTTTGTGTTGTAGAGACTATTGACAGAGAGTATGGCAGTTTTGACTCAAAATATCACGGCTTTTGTTAAGCCATACCTCATACTTCACCTCATTTTGATATACAGAATGGAAATAAAATATGTCAGTGTTAGAGTTTTGCATTAAATTGTAGATTTTTTTTTTGCCCCCATCGTATCTTTCTGCAAAGAAGATAGATCTGTAGAGAACAGCCTTTTTTTTTTCATTTGTGATATATCTGCACAAATACAACATATAATTTTCAGCAAGAATATTTTTCCAACTGAGGGAAAAAAAATAATGCCCTGGGTTATTATTTCAACTTCCAAGCCTGGATGCTGTACTTTGATATTATTTATTTGAATTTTATGTAGCATATATTACTTGAAATTTGAAAGCTACTTTATTAATTCTAACAGTCGAAGCATTCTGAGCCAAGAAAAGCTGCCCTTCCACTTAGTTGAATGTTTAAGCACAAGATTATTAAAAAACATCATGTGCACAAACTGCAGTAGTAAGCTGATTTGTGTGCACAAGAGGGCTGTTTGTCCTTAAAAGTACATGCTTAAATAAGAAGAGAGTTGGAAAGAAAAGGAGAACAGCACCTTGAAGTAAAAGAACAGGAGCAGATGTCCTTTAGCTGTGTGTTTTATTGATTTATAAACACTCAGCCGGGCTCTCTCTTCTCTGCAGAGTAATTTAGATATGGGAAAATATCTGTGAAATATATTGATTGTGTTATTGATTGAAAAGCCAATTGCTGTTGCACTCCTGTTTTACCATTTTAGTCCTGACACATTTTGACATATGAGTCAGCTGTGACTACTGCCTCGATTCTGCAATAAGATAATGTGAAAGCTGTCATAACCACTTTTCTGTCAGCCTTGAGGATTTACAGCGTGTTGGCACTGCTATTTAGCTTGCTCTTTAACTACCTGAATAATGAGGCTGTGTTAAAGCTTTCACTCTAATACATCCGTGTGTGTTTGCATTGGGTATGTCTACATATGCACACAAACCCTAATAGTTTTTCTTTCACTTAGTGTAACTATATCTAGTGAATTAAGGGGAAAAAATATGCATGAGTAACCAATTTTTTCATATCAATATTTAATCATTTTTAGTAGCTTCACATCTAATCTATGCACATGGGAATGGTTGACTCTGCAAATATTTTGCTCCTGCTTTGTTTAGGGAAATTTGACTTCAGAACATTTCTCAGAGTAATTTTCACTTGTTATGAGATTGGTTTCTATTCAGTAGCAATAGAGAAAAAATGAGGAAAATCCATTTCATTCTATTTACAAATTTGTCATTTATTTGAGACATTTGTTCAATGAAAAAGGAAGATAAAAATGACTCAATATCCTTGATTTGAAAAGCAAAGCAAATTAGCTCCCAAAACCTATGCATTAAACCTCATAAAAATTTATATAAATATATCTTCAAAAAAGTATACTTGAAAAGATCTACACTTTAGGGCCAGCCCTCATTAGATGATCAAAACTACAAATACTGTTTCCTGCTTCTAGTCACATAATCATAACGCACAAGAAAACCTCCTCTAAATCACCCTGTTGATGCATAGTCAATGTGGATCTTTTCCAAATAAGGCTGTTTAAATGTATACTACACATTATTAAAGTTCGTGTCCATAATGTTCCTCTTATGTTTTGATGTATCTTCTCATTGTCACACCAACTCTTTGATGAATCATAAGCAGCATGTTGATGTGGTCTTTTCTAGTTTATTTAAAAGCATCCTTTATTTTATGTAAACCAGTGAAACAGGCCCATTGGAAGGTAGCAGTGCTGATGTAAATAGCCTGGAAACGATGCTCCATATTATGAGGATGGACAGCCAATCACTCCTCTGGGAAACAAAAATGTTCATTTAACAGTATGAATGGCACACCATTCTGGCAACTGACTGACATATCAGCAGTGTTAAGCATTAGATTTGTGATTGATTCAGATCCAACTTCAGAAAATCCAACGTTTCTTTCAATGCTCATAGTTCTTTTTTTTTTTAATATTTAAAGAATATATATTTGTATTCATTTATTTATTTTTGACAGAGAGAGAGAGAGAGAGAGAGAGAGAGAACTGAACTGGGGGAACTCCCACTGGCCGGGTCCGCACTGGCCGGGCTGGGACTCGATCCCTGGTCCCTGGCCACTGCAAAGTGAGCACTCAACCCACTGAGCCATCCCGGCTTCCCCACTCAGACTTCTTGTAATGGGGAATTTTTTAGAAGTATATTTTAGAGCCTCGGTACACTCTAAAGCTGATTTCCCTTTCATAGAAAATTGCAGGCAGGCTCTTTATACAAGTTAAAATATCAAATAGGTTTGGACGAGTAAACTCTTCAGTCCAAGGATACATGAGACTGCTTTAGAATATAGTGCCAGTGAAGGGGAGGTGAGAGGTGGCCAAACAACCTAAAATGGCAGGATTGTAAGCACTCTGCAGTGTAGAGCCAAACTCTGATGCAAGAGAAACCATTTCTGCGATTACTGCCCATTCGGCCTCTCTACCTTGCAGGTAGGATTATAGAACAACATCCATTCAGGAGAATCTGTTTTGTAATCTGTTCTTGAATCTTGGTGTGCAAGTAATTGCCTGGATGTGTTGAAAATGAACATTCTTGGTCTTCCCTCTAGAGATTTTGGTTTAGTAGGTCTAGAATATGGCACGAATATTTGGTTTTATTGAAAATAAACCTTTTAAATTAAACTAATTTGACATTATAGATATAAAACTCATAAATTGTACAGTTCTATTATTTATCTCACTCCGCATCCTCTAATATTCTTTTGTATATTATAGAGTATAATATTTTATATTAGAAGACTAGCATTGGTACAATGTTATTAAGTAATCTATTGACTTCATGTGAAATTCAAGAATTTTTCTATGTCTGCTTTTTACTGTTCAAGGTTTCCACAATACATTTAGTTACTTCTACTTAGTCTTCTGAAATCTGCAATAGTCCCTCGGGAGCTGCTTCTAAATTAATCACCTAGTTTTATCTGATACCAGCTGATTTGCAAAGAAAATAATGAGACACACTCATCTAAATGGGCACTTATGTTCCGGAACCTGCTGCAAAAGTTAGCTGTTAATTTTTTTAAATGTACCTATATGAAAGATTTTGAAAACTAAAGCTGTAATACTAATTGTGAATAAAAGCATAAATCACCTTCAGGCCTGTGAGATTATTCTATGCTTTAAGAATTTTTTCCCATATTGTTTGCACTGTTTTGTAAATGCTTTTGCATATATGCCACATTGGCCAGTTGTCATTTCTTAGGCCTTTGTTATTCAAAGTGAGGTCTTATGAAAATGGCAGAAGCTCAGGCCCCATCTTTAGCCAGGCCTACAACTCAGAGTCTACATTTTGACTAGATCTGTGGGTGACTTGTTTGCCCAATTAAAATTGAGAAGCATTGAAGTTGAGAAACTTTGTCTAAAACACACAAGCTGAAAGGGGAGATTCCTTGGAATTCCTCTGCATTACCATTAATCCTGAAAGTATCAAAACATTTCTTACTATGGATTGGTTACAGTTGCCTCAGATACTTATAAGTTTCTTTTGTTTCTCTTTCCCCTTTCTTATTCTACAATATGCTTTTATTTTAGACCTGATTTGTATTCCATATGTCCATCATCCTTACTGAGTAGGCTAAGATTATGCTGGACTGTATTCCACTGAAGTTACATTTCTGTATTACAGACATATTTGATGCACTATTCTAACATTTTATAAGTTGGCTTATTCAAGTAATTCACATGAAATTGATTTTGTACAGAACATTTGGTGCACTTTGCTTGTGTCTCAGTCCTCTGGTCCTGTGTGCATCTTTCAAATGTATCACTGACTTTCTGGTCAAGCTTGTGCAAGTAATAATCATTTTGGATTCTTATTTTCCAACTATAAAATCAAGACTCTAACTTTGCTATGGAATGATAATTCTCAAGATAATCTCAGATAGCATTGGGTTTATATCACACGTTTATACAAATTTAACATATAGAAAACTGAGAAACAGGAAAGTTGTGCTTGTGTAAAGTCAGCAATTCATTACAAAGAAGAGAAAAGATCACATCACTGATCTGCTAACAATCGCCCTGAGCTTTTCCCATAGACCCCATCTTGCAATGGAGTGCACCATTATTATCTTTTCATATTTTCTCAAAGAAAAGGGGACTGTTTTTTCCTTTTAAGGCTTTGCCTCTATAATGACTTCCTACTACTCCAACTTCAATTCCATCATGCCTTTCTTCTCCATTCACAAATGAGTCAAAGGTTTTCTGTTTTGTTTTTTTAATGAATAAATGACAATAATAAAAGAGAAATACATTCTATTACTTATCATTCTTATTCCTTCACTTTCTATTTATCCCCAAATCTCTGGAATATCTCTACTTCCTCAACATTTAATTACTGTTCATTCCATCATATTCTGGTTTCTTTCTTAAATCATTTATTGACACATCACTCGTCGTTACCACAAATAACATACACTTTTGTAAATGCAAAGGTTTCCATTTTTCTCTTCATCATCTTAAACTCTCTGAATTGACTAAACTGTTCACTACATTCTATTTTTCAAAGCTATGATGTCTTCAGCCTTCTTTCCTTGGTTCTTTAACCTTCCATCTCTTTCATTCTGGTTTGCCATTCTCTACCCACCTTTACAATATCACAATCCATCTGGCTACATTATGTGTTGTCTTGTGTTCTTACTTATCATACTCCTCAAGGTAGTTATCTTAGTTTATGTGCCACTAATCAATTTATTGGCATTTTTCTTTTATCATTTTCCATCTGCTCAGTGAAAACTGATTTGAGCCCTTTCAAGATGACCTTAGCCAACTGGTCTAATGTTAAGCTTTGTCAGTAGAGGGCAGGCTCCTGCAGCCCAGGTGTCTTCTTCAACATCCACCTTCTACAGCACCTTCAGTTTTCCCATGGTCCAACGCTGCAGTGTAGGCTTTTGTTCTGGCAACAATCTCACACAGTGCGTGTATATTCTTCAGCACTGAGTTTCCCCAGCATCGGAATCTTCTACAGTGCCCATTCCTATGATGGATGCATGGTGGCCAGCAGCACCCACCAGCCAGCGACTTCCCGCAGCAACCCTCTTGGGTGGTTTTCTTTTGGGGTACCTCTAACAAGACCCCTCCCTGTGAACAACTTCTCCCAGCATTCTAGAGGACACATTTCTCAAAAGTTCTACTAGCGTGGCACCACAGCGACTTCTCTACCATTCAGTGATCCAGGACTGTGCCTGCTCCAACAAAATCTTGACCTTAGTCTGAGGGACTTCACCCTATAGTGTAAGGGTGCTCTTTCTCACCTTATAGCAAGTAGTTTTTTTTTATATCTGCTATTCCTATATCTTTTAGAACTCCATTTACTTCTTTTTTTATTAATTCTTTATTACTCTAAGCTCCTGTTATAATTAATTATTATTTTTATTAAATTTTACCTGTTTAAATTACTCAGTGGCTTCTCTCTCCCATTTGGTACCATACATGATGAGATGATTTTGTTTCTCCAGAGAGCATCAGCTCAGCCAAAGTCTTATGTGCTACTGTTCTAGTAGGTCATCGAATCCAAAGAAAGCAAGCATGAGATAAAGAAGTGGGATAAGGAAGGAAGGACAAATAGGATGAAGGGTTTGTAACTAAATGAGATTCTTCTATTTTTATCAAATGTAACTGATTGACAGATTATGCTGGGCTGTGTTCTGAGACTCTGTATGAACTAATGGAGATCCACTTTGAGGAGAAATAAAAAATAATTTATCTGCTGTCTCTAGATTTCCATTGATTAAGTCACAGTGCGTTAAGTCCTCTCCACTTCAAAACAGTGCCTGAAGAGATGCCAAACAGATTCCTCCTGTGTCTCACACCACAGTGGAAAAATGGGTTTTCTGAAGCAAGAGGAAAATGTTACAGGGTGTGGACATGAGGTACATCTGCACAAAAATGGTCAGAGTCCATCCGGCACTGATCACTGCATGTCGGCCTGGGTGGTTGTGATGGTACAGAGCAGGTGTCCTGGAAACAGATAAGAATGAGAGCATATGAGAAGGCATCTAAGGTAAGGTGTACCTAAAACAAGATTTTATCCACACGTGTGACCTAAACTACATTCTGCTTACAGATGAATTTTAAGCCTCTTTTCCCAGCCACACTTCTCCTCCTGAGAACCAGGTTATCCTTCCAAATGCACATACACGTATATCTTGATAATGCCTTCAATTGAACATGTACAGAACTGAATTGGTTCTGATATTTTTAAAACATACCTTGCCTGATGTCTTTTCTCTTAGTCAAGAAGAACAGCATTCATTTTTGTATTCTTCCAAGATGGAACTTTGATTATACAGCAGGCCTTGCCTACTCTCACTGACTCAAATTGAACAACTCACCAAATCTTTTCGCATCTTTTCTCTGTGTAACTTTGTCAAAAACTTTCTTAGAAGAAGGTAACTATTCTTTCCTCTGAGCTTCCATAGCACATTTCCTTTTTGGTTCTTTAAGTATTTATCATATTTTATTATAACGTCTCTCAAGTCTGGTTTCTATTCTTATCTTCACTGTCATGGTCTTATGCCAAGTCTCTCTTCATTCTTTCACATCATTGCAGCAATCTCCTGTCACACTTCTCTCTAATCCCTTCAACATGATGATTATCTTTAAAAAATGATTAAAACCACCCTTAGCTATAAAATGTACATCCCTGAGCTTGGCATTCAGTCATTCACAGACCTATTGTGCATCCCTAACAGTACATCTCCTTCCACTCGTTCTATCCTTCACCCATGTTCTTTCCATATACGAAGCTCACAGGTCTCCACCCCACCAAACTATACAACATCCCATGACATGTCAAAATTGTTCATGTTTCAGGACTTACGTAACTGTTTTTCCTACTGCGTAGAACAGAAACAATCTCTACATCTTTGATAAACTGGGTTAAATGTCACTTTATCAGAAACTTTCTTAGAAGGTAACTATTTTTTCTCTGAGCTTCCATAGCATATTTCCTTTTTTGTTCTATAAGTATTTATCATATTTTATTATAATTTATTTGTTTTTACACCCCTATTACCCAATATATCATGATTTTCTCAAGTGCAGGGACCATGTATTATTTATTTTTGCATCCACAGCACTCAGCAAAGCATTTGTGCATAATCTGCTCAATAAATATGGGTTGAATTGAATTTAAATAAAACCGCAGGTGTAAAAGTATGTATATATAGTATTGTTATCAGCAAAGCAGCGTTTTACTATAGCATGATATACATCTAATTTTATACTTGTAAAGATTCCGTGTTGATGCCCTAGACACTTTGTCAACCATCCAAAAAGCAGCAGAGCTTTTTGCCAATGAGCAACAGCAGTATACGTTGACAGTTTATTTCAGTACATTATATGGCACTCAACCAAAATTGAACAGCGAGAAAAGATGGAAAGAAAATGACTATTTTCTAAGCCTTCATCACTGCATGTAGGACTAAATGGATTTCATGATGTTCATGTGCCTTGGTTTGCATCAACCTTATGTGTAAATCAATTTGATCGCCTTAAGTTGTTTGGCCCGGGACTGTCATTCTAAGGTCTACAGTCATACAATGCTATATTACACTCTATTATTGTATACTACATCACAGCATACTGTATCTATTACAGTCATCTCATGTGGAATTACCTCTTACAAAAGGATGGAACACACCCTAAATTATAATGGCCTCATCACTTGTAGTAGCTTTAGTAGAAGAAGCCCTTTTAGCAACCGTGTTATTACCTCTGGTATGATTAGAGGAAAGGTAGTAATTCATTCCAAGACTAAAAGGCTTTCCTAGAAAAAATAAATAAATCTATGTGTTTTAAGATATTTAAGATTAGCTTTACAATTTACAGAACCATGTGCAAAAGTTTTTCCTTTAAAATTATAGGATTATATAGTATATGACACTAGAGTTAAAAGTTAACTTTCATACTAGTTTGTGGACAAAGAGACTTGATTCATGAGATATTCACACTACATGTAAAGATACAGAACTTCTTGTTTTTTTCTGTAAGTTATGTATTTTATTGGTCCAAAAAATATCTATGTCAAATCTCACTAAATATTTAGACCTAGTATCCCCTACATACAGGCTGTGGAAGTTTATCTCTGGTCTTCCTAGCAGAAGTAATTGTGTTTCTTCATGTATTAGCTTAATTTTATGTTATGGACTACGTAAACTCTGCAACTGTTCATTTTTCTTTCTTTGCTTTGGCTGGACAAAGCTGAGATTGAAATTTGTGTCCTGCATTAATGAAGTACATAAGTCTTTATATAGTGAATATTTTATATTAACCTTCATTTCAAATTTATCTTAATTTTACACCATCTTTTGTACTCTATTTTTACTTAGTTTAATTTATTTTAGCACTCTAAAGTACCTATCTTTTAAAACTGGATTGATTCATTTTTAGAAACAAGGTGAGACATTAATAAATAAATATAGAAATAAAACCATTTGTTCTAATGAACTGTATAATTTTTACTCCTTCTCCCTGATTATTCACTGGGCTTCATATATGACCAGCACTACATAAAGGAAACAACAAATATTCTACTTCTGTGCCTCTTACTATATTAGCATAACTTATAAAAATATATCTTTAAGATCTTAAATAAACATTCTTATACTCCATAGCTGGGAAATCAGTCTCAAGTCTAGCATGGGGCCCGTTTATCTATATATTTTTGGACATCTCTACAGATGAATTTGAAATATGGCCCCATTTTTAGAAGATGAATATTTGGAGAAAATAGGATAAATCTTACATTTAAAGTGAAAGATGGTGGTATATACCTGTATGTGTATAGTTATGATTGATAGATGATAGGTGGATAGACAGACAGACAAAAAGATGATAGGAAATTGTTAAATTTTTTAATAAAATAAGAAAAAGTAAAAAGAAAACATAAGTAATATATAAAGTATGTTCATTTAAATCACATATGTGGGGAAAGCTGGGATGGCTCAGTGGGTTAAGTACTCACTTTGAAGTCCCAGGGACCAAGGATCGAATCCCGGGCCCGGCCCATTCGGACCCACATGCTGGGCTGGGGTGTGCCCCCAGTTCAGTTCTTGCCAGGGCCTATGTAGGAGGCTCTTGGCCCAGTTCCTGTTCTGTGCAGCCCCATGCCCACCTGTGGAGTGAAGCATATGGAAAACTAGTGTCAACTCTGGAGACTGTGCTGGGTCCTCCTCCTTCTCTCTGTCTCTCTCTGTTTCTCTCTGTCAAAAATCAATAAAATATATCTTAAAAAAATAAATTAATTAATCACATATATGGCTGGTAGAGATTGTTCTATGTTAGAAAAGAAACAGTAGGTTGGTAGAATAGTTTGAAAGACTTTTGAAAAACAATCACTTTCCTCTCCATTTTAAGGCCCTCATGATATGTCAATAAGTATCATTTTTTTGTGTTTATCTTTTGATAAGGCACATAAGTATTTTATAACCTTTACCTCATTTCATTCTAGGGTAACCCTTTAGGCAAGTATGATCATCACCACCTTTTTGGAACAGCAAATTGAAATCTCCTTAGGTTGAACATTTGGCCACAGCTTTCAAAGAAACAGAGCCTGCATGTGAATGCCCGTTTTTTCACTCCCAAACCTGTATATTTGCCTAGCATGCTTTATTGTGCTCCCTTAACAGATTTGGTATTTGTCCTTCATAGAATTCTGAATAATGTAAAATGAACTCAAACACTGAAGGACTAACCATTTAGATATATATGTAATAATTTTCAATGACTATTACTTAAAGTTGGGAAAATCTAGGTAAACACGGGCCTATGAATGAGATCAGTAGCCATTATGTTTTTTCAGTTTTAAATATTCTATTATGTATTTTAATAAACAACATAGGCGGTCTTTTTCTTTTTTTTTTGAGATTAATGGATCATATGCTCATATTTATTTGATCATACATTTATTAACCCCTGCTCCACTGATTTTTACTTAGTACTTCTAATAAGACAACATTACACTTTTGAAAGCAATGATGCATATAAGCTTATATCCTATATATTAAAAAAAAACTTTATTTGGGTTTTTGGGGTTTTTTTTCCCTCCCCAAATGTTCTTTCTATGTGAATTGTGTTATGCATTTGATATCACAAATATTTTTGCTAATTAGAGTAAATTTATTTTATTTTAAAAACATTTAGCATGGAATAATCATGTATCTTAAATATTTGATGCCTTATGCGTTTGGTAAAAATGATTTGCAATACTTTTAATTCCATATAGTTATTTTTAAAAACACAGTGGTTAATTTGGTTTATTGAAGGTGGTAATGCAATATACTTAACTTTTATTTACTTTTCTTTGCTAATTTTGATATAAGTTGAATATTATTTTGCAGTTATAAGCATTTTTGACAATGTACACTTTTTTTAGTATTGTCTTTAAATTAAATAAAGGGGGAGGTCAGGTTTTTTAAGTCTTTAATGTTAAAACTATGCACACAGCATACTTAAATTGAATCGGTCTCTAATTTTCAATTCTATTCAGCCAATAATCTGTACATGTATGGGGCAATTTCATTGTTAATTTGGGGCTGCCAGGATATATATTCACTTTTAACAGAAAATAGACTAAGATTTGATTTTCATAATTTATGTTGGGTCTCTGAATATTCTAGTTCTGCTAAAAAAAAGTCTTATAAAAACAGAGTAAGATAACTGAATTGAAAGGGGATGTGATACAGATGAAGCTGACATTATGGGAATTCAGAACAAGTAGTTAATACAAGATACCCCTTTCAGCTCCAAATAGTTCTTATTCAATGTAAATATGCTAATGATTTTGCAAAGGGTTGTGTGTAGTCCTTGTTAACCAAGTAAGACCAAGAAGTTTATCAAATTTAATAGTGTTAGAAGGTCTGTATCTTGGAGTCCAATATCTCTGAAAACCTCCCTTTTCACCTCTGACCATCAGTTGATAAAAATAGGTACAATAAGTTAAGTGCCCATCTTCCCCTAATTATTGTGTTTGAAACTTTAAGCACACACTTTATTAGATAATCTTCCTAATTATCCTATGAAATAAGTGTTTTTTTCTCCTTTTACAACGATGAGGAAACAGACTCAGAGAGGTAAAATCCCCTAGCCCTAGGTTGAAGAGCTGGTAAATCATGATTCCTACTCAGCTTCAAATTCCAAAGCCCACACCCCAAGCACTGCAGCATTGCTTATTTCCTCTGCTTCCAAAACAGAATCTTCCTTTGTCAATCTATTTGTCAGAGGGCAGCACACTTACATTTCTGCGTCTTTCTGTCTATTTATTTATTTTCTTGATGAAATATTATTTTAAGAAGTCCAACTATTGCAGATAAATCTATTCTGGAATTTAGAACTAGTTCATCCATTCTGCTTGTTCCATTAGCAGGAAAGTGGGTTTATTTTACAGTCCTACGTTAAGATTACCTTGAAATGTGAAAGATCTCTCTTTCTCATACGGGTGTAGAAATCTATGGAAAAGTCAGTAATGTCATTTTGACAGTGTATCATCCTGAATCAGAAACTAAAGCATGCAAACTGAAATTGATTTGTAACAGGTACCTTATTAGAAGCAAACATCAAGAAAACTAGAATCAATGTTGAAACAAAAATTTGTCTTGTAAGCAATCCTGAGTGAAATGTGTTGACACAGCATCACATTCTGTAGCCCCATTTTTGCATGCTTTTCAAAGCACAGCTATCTCAGGCTGAGGGAGATGAATAATTGACTGATCACTGCATAATTCAACATAGTGTTGTAAAAATTCAAGGTCTGGCAAATTTGAAGCTTTTCTTTTTTATTGAGACTGAGGTTAAAGTTTCAATCAACCTTGAAGAAACATTTAAATAGCACAAGGATATATGATTTATTAAAGTGCATATTATTCTTTCTTATATCCCCTCCTTCTTCATTAAGCTACCTCACATAATACACATATAAAGGTAAAAGACTATCTATAAGGTTTAGTGGAGTTTCGCCTGCAATGACTTCAAAAGCACTAACACCATCAATGTCTAAACATTCTTATCAAGCAAACAAGCTCAAATAAGTTGCTTTTTATCTCTCTCATTATATTCCTTTTATATTTTTATACACAAAATATGTTATAAATTTAATATGAACAGGGGCAAGCAAAATGCTTGCAAAATATGCTGAAAATGTCATCCAATACATTATCAACAGGAAAACAATTAGTGTGTGGAGTGATTTTTCATTCAATCAATTTTATTAAAATTTTTTATTATCTGTTAAGTTCTAGGCACTATCTTCAAAACCAGAATAGAACTTGGAAAAAAAAAACAGAGGCTTTTTCAAGAAGAAGAAAATGATTGGTTTTGACAGAGAAATACAGGGGGGAAAAGTGGTTTTTGTTCAACTAAGTATAAGATATATTAAGAATTAGTATAATATTTTTAAATGCTATTGTTAGTTTAAAATAAAAATGCATTTTTAACTTTAAATTATAAAATTTATCTATTTAGTTCTTTTAAAAAGATTCAAAAAATATTAATCCCTATTATATTTCATATTAACATATAACAATTTATTACATGAATAAAATAATTATTATAGGTATTTTCAGAAGTTGTTATGGAGTTTTTAACCTTAGGATATGTGGTTTTGGTACAAAAGTTTATCCCACTATATGAAAGGAATATTTTGTTAATCTATGTTTATTTAGAAAGTTTTTCTTTTCATTATACTCAATGTCTATTTGGAGAAAACTGGAGAAATTGCAAGTATTTGAGAAAATTTAGTTCAATCTTATATATGTATATACAGTAAGAAGTTCAGCATAATTCTACTAGCATATAATTATGTAAAGTATAACCACTATAAGACAAAATAAACAGAAAACAAATGTTCTCTTTGAAAGTCTGACAATCTCAGTGGGAATAAAATGATATTGGTTAAACAACCAATAAATGTAATGTTTAAATATTTTTCCTTTCAAATAGTTTTTCCGAATCCTGAATGAACAAGAGCACGGCATGTGGTCCAAGAAGAAGAATTTTAAAGTAAAATGAATCAAACAGATCAATAAATCAGCATGCTTTGAGAAGTTATTTGAAAGACAAGATACTGTTATTGATAATTATGAATTTTTTAAAATGTTACCAAGTAGTTAAATCCAAAGTTGAAAAACTCTTTTTTTATTTTTGCCTAATTTGATGTGTATGTGCTCTAAATCAGGAAGTCACATTCTTGGGACAGTGTTTTACCCAGGATCAGATAAAACATTTTCATTTTGAAATTAACTTAGCAGTTTCTTGGGCTGTCTAAGGAGCTAAAAGAATCCTCATCACTGTTAAGTGCACAGGAGAGTGGGCTGCAGGGTACACACTGTTGATTTGATACCCTCTATGATGACAGTCTATGGTTCGCCAGCTTGGTTAAACAGCACATCAGAAGCAGTGATGGGTGATCAATGTCATTCCCCATAGCATTGTTCCCAAAAGAGTCGTCAATGAGAATAAAATGAAGAAAGTTATCAGAGGGAATCATTGGGTCTATGGCTTTAAAAAAAGAATCTAAAAAAATAAATGAGTAAGTCTCTGGAAAATGCATTTTTAAAAGCTAGCTACAAAGAGAGGCAAAGGGATGAATTGATATCTTGGAAACAGCAATTTTATTTTCATACTTACCAGTACATATCAGTGTCAAATGCTGAGTAGCAGCATGCATATTATGCTTGGATATTTAGACAAAACTTTCATTTCATCATTATATTCATTTTCAAGAATCAATTAAAAGAAGCATACAAAGTAGCAGAAGCTCCACTTTATGTACAGTAGTCAATACTTATAAATTGAAAATTAAGTTTCAGCCAACACATATTTTTAAGTTTAACAACATATAAATTTTTGTTGTGCTGTTTTATATTAAAAGATAAAAAATCAATGTAACTTGGATAAAAAGTGAACTCTAAAACCTAAACTTGTTATTTAAATGATTTAGTTGAAACAAATCTAATTTAAATTATTTCTCTTAAAATTATACAGATTAAGAATATTTTTAACCATACCTCATGAGATACAGTAACTAAAACTAATTTTATTCCTACATAAATTTCCCTTGTAGGAACTTGATTATCTTGCAAGACAAACATTGGTGGGGAATGGTGTAATTCAGAAAACTAGAATGTTAATTGTTTACGATCATAATTTGTAAATGTTGGAGTAACAAATTGAAACTAGAGAATGACTTCTTTCTACTTTATTAATCACTATAAATTACTTCCATAAATATTACCTCAAATTTTCTATAGGTTGCTTTTATTTCTAGGTACCAATATTTCTGGATCTTATAGGGAGAAACACTCTACTTGATAAATGAAAACTATAATTTAAAAAACTATTTTAAATTTACCCATTGTTTTGTTGGTTTGTTTTTCTGATTAGTTACTCTCAATAGCAAGTTACATAAAGTCCTTATCTAAGGGTTTTCAAAGTTATGTTCAATAATTAGAAAATGTACATTTCACATAAAAATAACTCACAAAAATGACTCCAGGATTAGATTAATTCAATAGCTGGGTGACATTATTTTTCCACATTACTAACCTACCAACTTCAACCTTTCAATTTAACTTCCTTAGATTAATAAGATGGTTGCAGAAATTTGAGATATTATATTCAAACAGGATAATGTATAGTAAAAAAAGAGTAACTTTGTCAATGGGTCTCCTCGAATTTCCCTCATGTCTCTTCGATGAGAATTTTGTAATGGGCTCACTTCTAAACCTGTTGCAAGCAAGGAAAATGCAAACATCATCATCAATCAGACCAAATATGATTCACTTCCAGCTAGAGATGGATGGGACTGCCTTTCTTGAAGGACTTGACTATGTTGAGACAGGTGGATTCTTGAACTAAATATAGCTACATTACAAAAGAAAAGAGGGGTGGAGGAGTAAATAGTTGCTATGTAGTCAAAGAACAGTGGTATGTAGGTTAAGAGAACAGATTGAATTAAACAGCTTCAATTAATATTCTAGTGTTATTACTCATAAGCTATGTCACCTTGGAAAAATTCTATCCTCTGTGTCCCTAAGTTTTCTTACCTGTAAAACAAAATAGAATCTATATCAGTAATTACATCCTAAAAAATTCTAAGGTTACAATGTATTAAAATGCATAAAGCTTTGCAAATAGTGCCTGGCATCTATCAAATACTCATGTCTATTGTTATCAAATATAGTTTTAAAAGTTTACATTACAAGGCTTTCTGGTATCTGGCCCAGCATGTAAGAAGCTTGAAGTCATCACTCAATTCTAACAGTAAGTATCAACTAAACAAGCTAAAAAATTAACAAATCTTATATTCATCAGAGAAGTTAGGTCATAGGGAAAATGACTGTCCACAAAATTAGAGAGGCCAACAGGTGAATACAGAGAATCACAGCTTGCTGAATCAGAAACCCAGAAGCAGAAAACTCTGTGGAAACTGGTGCCCAGTAGGAAATCCTGAACTGCAATTAATGAATTGCTGGTGGCTCAGTGTAGATAAGGATGCGAGTTAAAAACTCCAGGGAGAGCATGGTCATAGGGAGTCCACACAGTTTTGTCAGTTTTACTTTTAGGAGCTCAAATGGATTCTCACCATGAAAATCAGAAAACAATTTCTTCTTCCTTCTGACAAGGAAAGGGGGAAAAGGAACCATTTTGAAATAAATTAGGTCATTCTGCTCCTCTTCACAAGGCTTTCTCTCCACAGAAACAATTTTACCAGAGTTTAAATTCTTGGACTTTTTTGTCCAGAGCCTAATTAAACTGAGAGAAGGGAAATACCCAAATCCAATCCACTTTAGCAATCCTGTCCCACCTAAAGGGGAGTGAGGGGGGGTATTAAGAAACATTGGTATAATTCACAGTGCAAATGCCAAATCTCATTAAAAGACTGAAATGTAATCATAGATCTATAAAATGCTTCCACACCCCTTCACTTATAAACATATTACAAAAGGCCTGTTTACCACAGTTTATTTTGCCCAGTACATTATGTCTGGCTAGCAAACAAAACAACAAAACAAAACAAACAAAATTATAAGGTGTACTTAAAGGCAAAAAAATAAAATAAAATAAAAAGAAGAAGAAGAAAGAAAGAAAGAAAAGAAAAAAGAAAAACAGTTTGAAGAGACAGAGCAAGCATAAGATGTGACTCCGATATGATAGAGATATTGGGTTCAACCAACTAGGAATTTAAAACTATGGTTAATGTCCTGTGGTTTCTAATGAATAAAATAATAGCACACAAGAACCTATGGGCAAGGTAAGTAGAGAGACATTCTAATAAAGAATAAAAAATAAATGCTAAAGATAAAAAACACTATAATAGACATGAATGCTTTTAAAGGGCTTAGTATTAGACTGGAATGGCTGATGAAAGAATCTCTGGGCTTGAGGATATTTCTAGAAACTTCCAAAAGTGAAAGGCAAAGACCAAAACAATAAAAAAAGCAGAACAGAGTATCCAAAACTGTGGGACAACTACAAATGATTAAAATACGCGGAAAAAAAAAAGGAAAAATAATATTTGAAGCCATACTATTCAAAGTTTAGAAAAACAGAAATCATGAATCCAGTCTTACGGTTGGAGTTAGCAACAATCTTCTATAAGAAATGAACAGATTCAGCAGACAGAATATTGGTAAAGACATAGCTGAACTCATCAACACCATCAATCAACTGAATACAATTGAAAATTTTCCAAAACGTCATCCAAAACCAGAATACACGTTCTTCTTGAGCTCACATGAAACATTTACCAACATACAATCTAACCTAATAGAACTAGTATTAAAAATAACAAACAAAATTCAAAGTGAGTAGAAGGCAGAAAATATTAAAAATAAGAGTAGAAATAAACAAAATAATCTAAAAAAATAGAAAGAAACATCAAGCCAAAAGCTGATTTTTGAAAACAAACAAAATTGATAATGCTTTTTTAAAAAGATTTATTTTATTGCTTTTGATAGAGACAGAGAGAGAAAGGGACAGGGAGAAGGGGGAGAGCCCAGAACAGTCTCTATAGTTGTACATCATCAGCTTTCAACATGGTTTTGTTCCACACAGGTGAGCAGGGGGTGCACAGAGCAGGAACCGGGCTGGGGACATCCCACATGGAAGGCACGCCCCTTCAAGCCAGGGGCCAAACGGGGAGGAGGGGGAAGGGGCGAGAACTGAACTGGCGGCTTACCACATGGGAATCACACCCCAGCGCAGCATATGGGTCCATGCAGGCCAGAGCTGAGATTCCATCCTCTGTCCCTAGGGCAGAAAAGCTAACCTGTTGAGTCATCCTAGCTTCCCCAAAATTGATAATTCTTTAACAAGACTCAAAGAAAAAGAAAAGTGCCCCAAGTAAATAAAATCAGAAATGAAAGAGGAGTGACAACTGATATCACAAAAATACAAAGGATTATCAGAACCAACTACAAATAATTATGTGACAACAAATTGGACAATCTGGAAGGACTGGATAAATTTCAATAAACATTCCATCTTCCAAGCCTGAATCAAGAAATAGGAAATGTGAACAGACTGCTAACTGCTAACAAAATCAAGTTAGTAATCAAAAAACTCCCAACAAACAATAATCCTGGATGGGATGGCTTTCACGGGTAAATTTTACCAAACATTCATAGAATAATTAACACTTACACTTCTCAAACTACTCCAAAAAATTTTTAAGAGGGACAGCTTCCAAGTTCATTTTACAAAACCAGAATTATCCTGATTCTAAAATCAGACAAAGACATTGCAAAAGAAGCAAATTATAGGACAATATCCCTGTTAAACATAGATGCAAAATTCTGAGCAAAGTATTAGCAAACTGATTTTAGCAACACATTAAAAAGATTATACAGTGTGATCAAGTGGAATTTATTACCAAGGTGCAAGTTTGATTTAATATCCAAAAAGCAGTTAGCGTAATAAATCACATAAAAAAGGGGAAGTATAAAAATTATTTTATCATATCAATAGATGCAAAAAAAGCTTTTAACAAAATCTAGCATCAACTTATAGTAAAAACTCTCAACAAAGTGGAAATAGAGGGGATAAACAGCAACATACTATGGGCCATATGTGACAAATCCATAGCTAACATCATATTCAATATGGAAAAGTTAAAGTGTTTGGGTTTTTTTTGTTTTGTTTTGTTTAAGATCAGAAACAATAGAAGACTGTCCGCTTTCATGACTTTTACTCAACATAATATTGGAAGTCCTAGCCACAGGAATTAAAGAAAAGGAAATAAAGGGCAACTAAATTGAAAAGAAAGAAGTAAAGTTGTCATTATTTGCAGATAACACAATACTCTATAGAAAGAACTCTAAAAATTACACCAAAAATTTATTAGAACTGATAAATAAATTTAATAAAGCAGCAGTATACAAAATTAATATACAGAAATTGGCATTTTTATATACCAACCATGAACTATCAGAAACAGAAATTGACAAAAATCCCATTTACAATTGTATCAATAAATAAAATACTTTAAAATAACTTTAATTAAGGAGGTAAAAATCCTGTACCTTGAACATTATAAAACATTAAATAAAATATTTGAAGAAGTTATAAATAAATGAAAGCATGTACCATGTTCTTGGATAAGAAAGATTATTGTTAAAATGTCCATAATATTCAAAAGCAAAGTAAACCATCAATAAAACGAAAAGACAACCTACTAAATGGGAGAAGATATTTGCCCATGATATATCTGATAAGAGGTTAATATAAAAAATGTATAAAGAATGTATACAATACCCCTCCCCCCCCAAAAAAAAATCTAATGAAAATATTGGCAGGGGACCTAAATAGACATTTCTTTAAAGAGGACATACAGATGGCCAATAGACATATGAAAAGATGCTCAATGTCATTAATCATCAGGAAAATTAAAATTAAACCATAATGAGCTATCACCTCACACCTGTCATAATGACCATCAGTAATAAATCAATAAACAAGAGTGTTGGTGAGGATGTAAGAGTGAACCTTCTTGCGCTTTTTGGGATCACAAATCAGTGAAGCCACTATGGAAAACAATGTAGAGTTTCCTCAAAATTTTTAAATAAAATTACCTTATGACTCTGCAATTGCACTTCTCAGTATTTATCCAAAGAAATTCAAAACACTACTTTGAAAAGATATATGTATGCATCCCTAGTTCATTGCAGCATTATTTACAATAGCCAACATATGGGAGCAATCTCAGTGCTCATCAGTAGATGACTGAATAAAGAAGAAGAAGAACTAGTACATATATACCATGAGATATTACTCAGCATAAAAACATAATGAAATCTTACCATTTGTGATACATGAATGGACCTAGAGGGCATTATGCTGAGTGAGATAAGTCAGACAGAGAAAAACTCATAAATGCATAGAAGAAAATTATCGCTTCCAGATGGGAGGTATTCAGGGAGATAGAGTTAAAAAGGAAAAAGTATTAAGAAGTATTAATAGGTAGTTACAAAATAATCACAAGATATAGTTAAGCATAAGGAATATAAGTTGATAATATTGTAATAACTATGTATAGTGCCTGGTGGGTAGAAGATTACGGGGGGATCACTTTGTAAATTATATAAATGTTTAACCACTACATCTGAAACTAATATTACATAACAATGAATGTCAACTATAATTGAAAAAATATCTGGCAAAGTTCCATCTCACACACAGAAAATATAGTGTAGAAGGGACACTAGAAATAAAATAATCTAACACTTAAAAAAACTTTTTTCATTATATTAAACTGAATGCAGTTTATTCAAATTTGTGGGGTACAGTGAAAACTGCTTTCAGGGAAATTTATGGCATCAAATGCATATATTAGAAAAGAAGAAAGATCTAAAATCAATCTACTTCCAGTTAAAATATAAATCATAGGGATGTAATGTAGAGCATAGAAAATAGTCAATAATATTGTAGTAACTTTGTACAGTGACAGATTGTTGCTAGACATATCACTACTATCACCTTGTAAGATATATAAATGTCAAATCACTGTGTTGTACACCTAAAACTAATTTACATTGTATGTCTACTTTAATTATATAAAACAAATTTAAAAAATAAAATTAATCTATTAAATGTCAATCTTTGCGAAATAGAAAATAAAGAGAAAATTCATTTCAAAGAAAACAGGAGGAAAAATAAAATTTAAAACAAACAAAAAAGAAACCCATAACATTTATAAGCTTTTCACCATTTTAACTAAAAAAGAAAAAGCAAAAAAGTATGAAAATAGACAAAGAGATCAATGGAACAGAATAGAGCACTCAGAAACAGACCACCATAAATATAAATAACTGATCTTTAACGAAGGAGCAATGGCAATAAAATGGAGAAAAGATAGTCTTTTCAAAAATGGTATTAAAACAATTGAACATTACCATGCAAAAAAAAACCAAAAAAACAAACAAACAAAAAAAATTAATCTAGGAAATGCCAGAATGGCTGAGTGGGTTAAGCGCTCATTTGCAGCTCCAGGGTCTAAGGACAAATCCCGGCCCATGTGGACCCATATACTGAACTGGGGTGTGACTCCCCAACTTGGTTTTTGCCAGGGCAAGCTTCCCATGTGGGATGCCCCCCGTTTGGACCCCAGCTTGTGGAGGCAAACTTCCCATGCAGGAGGCCCCGAGCTCATTTCCTTCTCCGTGCAGTCGCTGCCCACCTGTGTGGAACAAAACCATGTCAAAAACTGATGGGATACAACTATGGAGACTGCTCTGGGCCCTCTCTCCCCCCCCCCCTCTCTGTTAAAAACAATAAAATCTTTTTTAAAAATGAATCTAGGGAAAGCCGGGACGGCTCAGCGGGTTGAGCGCTCGCTTTGAGGCCATGAGGACCGAGGATCGAATCCCGGCTCCGGCCCAGGCAGGACCCACATGCTGAACTGGGGAGTTCCCACAGTTCGGTTCTCTAACTGTCTCTGTCTCTGTCTCTGTCTCTATCTGTCAAAAAGTAAAATAGAAATAACTATGCACTGAAGACAAAAAGATAATTTCTCTCTATAAATGTGAAAAGATAAAAAAAAAAAAA
>PVKE010022805.1:0-25250 GCA_004027555.1 Craseonycteris thonglongyai
CTGCAAGTGCTTCAAAAACAGTTTGAAGAGAGATTTCTGCAGTTTACAAATATCGAGCCAATTGTCTCCTTCTGTATCAATCCTTTTACTTGCCAAATAAATGTAATAGAACTAGCTGCATGTATTGCAGACCTTGTTCAGGGGAAAGCAGAAGAACTAGAGTTAGAAATTTTGAACCTTAAGAACGATATTTTGCTAACATCCTTAATATCAGAGGACTTATGGAACATAGTCGACAAAGAAAGGTTCCCATTTTTAAAAAAAGCGGCATATAAAATCAAATCGTTTTTCGGGTTAACGTATTTATGCGAATCTTTGTTTTCAAACATGAATTTAATAAAATCACGATATAGATCTCGACTTACCGATGAGCATCTTAATAATTGTTTGCTAACAGGGTTGTCGTAATACCCTCCTAATTACGAGGCACTGGCCAATGAAATGCAATGCCAAAGATCACACTGACAGATGGGTTTTTTTGTTTTCTTTTATGTTTTTTTAAATGATTTTATTATATGTGTGTTTTTTATTTACTTTGTATTACATTTTGTATATATGTTTCTTTGTGTGTATATAATTTGTACAATAAATTTATTATTTTAAAATTATTTTTATTATTTTTTATTCTTGTTCAATAATAAATATCCTTAGAAATAGCTGGTGCCTGCCGCCCTACCGATATTTTAGAATGCGCCCTAGGGTATAAAAAGGTTGGGAACCCCTGGTATATCAGATAGGAATAGAATGCTTAATTTCATGAATAAGCCAGTTAATGGAATGAATGAATAAATGAGTGAACCGACAATCAAGATGCAACAGGAGTGACAATAAAGAATTTGCCAAATGGGAAGCCGGGATGGCTCAGTGGGTTAAGCGCTCACTTTACAGCGCCAGGGACCAGGGATCGAATCCCGGCCCCGGCCCGTGCGGAACCATATGCTGAGCTGGGAGCTCCCCCAGTTCAGTTCTCTCTCTCTGTCTCTGTATCTCTCTCTCTCTCTCTCTCTCTCTCTCTCTCTCTCTCTCTCTCTCTCTCTCTCTGTCAAAAATAAATAAATAAAAATATATTTAAAAAAAAGAAAAAGAATTTGCCAGTACGAACTGAGAAAATGAATGATTTTAATATTTCCAACATTCATAGGCACTGTTTATAGAGACAATAGGTCAACCTTATTTGTAGCATATTAAATGCAATAATATGTGCAATATGCCTAATAGTGCCTAATCCATGGTAGTGAATGTTCCCTTCCTCTATTCTAAAAATGTAGTCTTAATAATTAAAAATAAGTATATATAAATATATATGTATATATATATATAAATATATATGTATATATATATAGAGAGAGAGAGAGAGAGAGAGAGAGCACACGAGCACAGGCATATTATCTATCTCCTTGCTAAAACTGAAAGAAGATGTTTTATTTGGAGAGGTCAATCTAATTTGCAAACTATTTGTTTTCATGACTTTTATCACTGTGTCTATGGAGATTGTTTCTTAAAGGAAATTTCCATCCTTTATCTCTCTTCTTGCTCAGTAACTAATTTCTAATTCAAGGTCTGTGAAAAATGTTGCTAAAAAATATAGGGACAATGTTACCATGACTGCTGTTATAGAATTCTCTTCATTCTTGAACAGAATTCTAGAATTTCTAGATTACAAGTTGAAAATCAGTGGCTACCATTCACTTAAAACTATATTGAGTTTAACTGTGCTAGTTGCAGAAGTAATAAGGCACGTGGCCCTGGTGTTTGTATGTGGGAAATACAGGCTTGTCTAGTAGTAACTAATTTTGAGGGTATAAAATGCTAGAATAGAGAGATGTGTATAGAATGGGAGCAGAGAGAGAGCCAATAATTTTGCCTTAGGAATTGAAGAAACCTTCATGGGGAAGACTGCAATATTTGTTGGGGCCCTGAGAGGTGAACAGGAGAAATGGGGAAGATGAGGCTGGGTGTATAAAGGAAGGAATACATGGAAATACCCCTATAAGCAGAGCTATTAGATGTACCATCATGCTCATGTGTATGTGGAACACTGGTTTTCTAAAGCTACTCCTTTTTGAAAAAGAACCCTTATACAGAATTTCACATAGAAAGACAATGCAAAGCTGCCTTTTTGAAGAAAGGAGGAAGGCCTGGAGTCCCAGCAATCACCCCTGTGACACTTCCATGGTAGCACCCAGTACAGGCCCAGGGAAGGAAGAAAAGAGTGGTGGGAAGTCATGTGGATCAGGCATGGGGACCACAGTATGTCACTTCACAAAGATTGAGCTTGTTCCCCTGAGGATTTAGGAGTTATCAACATTTTAAAGCTGAATAGCATCAACTCTATTGGAAAGAGAGCCCTAAGCACTCCATAAAGTGGGTCAGAGAGCTCAGAGTAGAAACCTACCTGTTAATCGGGTATTCTAAGAGTTCAGATGTTAAAAGAAGCAGAACTGATCTGCATCGATCTGAGTTCTCTTTTTTGAGTGCTTCTCTAACAAACTACATAAACTTTAATCACAGAATCTTAGATTTACAAGGGCCCTTCCATGTACTAATTCAACTGCTTTCCCAATTTAGTTGTCCCTTTAACCATGTAACTGGCCAATGATTAGGCCATTGCATGACCTAGAACAGTCATAGGACACAAAACACCGTATTAGGAAGAGCCCCATTCTTTTGGTAGCTCAGTTGCATTTAACCCTACCCCTGACCCTGCCCGTAAAATAATTAAACAAAACAAACAACTCTTCCTTTAATTTTCAATTAGAGCAAGTCTTCTGTTGGCGGTTGAGGGGAGGTATACCAGACAGTTTTTGGATATTTATGCACAGCCCTCAAGACCTTACTCTACCTTTTCTTCTCCAATCAGTGCCCTGATTCAGAGTTCATGAGACATAAATTTCAGACTGGTTGCCTTCTTGGCTGCCCTTGTAGGTGCTCTGTATTTTAACTGTGAACTGAAATAAGTTCTTCATAGGTGGATTGAACAGTGCAATGTACAGTCACTGGAGCTGCTACCTCTCTTGATTCAGAAGTACTACTTCTTAAAGAAGGATATGATTGCAATAATATTTTAATAGCCAGGTCATACTGTAGCTCAGAGCAAGCCTGTAGTCAACTCAGACCTATAGTTTTTAACTAACTAGTCTATTAACCCATCTGTCCTCAGGCCCTCTAGCCTGACAATAAGGGTCACACCTGCCTCCTGTTTATGGTAATTATGGATAATGTGATGTTAAATTAAATTTATAGGCAGTGTTGTACTTGAAATTTAAGGTGACCTAGTTGTGCAGATGTAGTTTTAAGAAAGACAAAAGAACCATTGACAAAGTAGTCTGTATCAAAAGCATGTTAAATGGCTTCTGGAAAAAAAATGTGTTTCTTCGAATTTTGCATTCTATGACCCTTACTACTTCTGTTTGAGCAATAAAACTTTTAGCCTAACTGCTGTATAAATAGATTTCCAATTTATATTGCCAGATAAGCCACCATTTGCTGGTAGTGAAGGTGATTTTCTTGAGAGGTTAATTGTTTTATATATTATTGTCTCATATGTATCTCAGTTTTTCCCTTGGCTTCTAAGCCTTTGAGGCAAATGTTACTTTCTCCAACAGAATATTCTCTTGGCTGACTTCAGCAAAGGAGTAACCAAGTCTGCTCCCCATTCGCTGGCACTGATGTTGCAGTAATCGGAATAAAATAAGGTTCCCAAGGAGAATCTGGCTCAGACAAGAGGAGTTACAAAGTGAAAACAAACACAGATCCTTACTGTTAGCTTTCTACATGCTGGGAGTGGAACACTACTTGACAGTCACATTTCAGGACATTTTATAAAACTGAGCAATTTCCCTGCATGATTTAGACAAGAGCCTCCCCCTGTTTTATTACGTATATTAGTGGCTTCCAAAAGCTTCCCAGGTAGTCTAAAGCACTTACTGAACTTCATTGTAACACTGAAACTCTGTTGAATGCGGTGAGAAACTGTGTTTGGCTCAGAAGATTTAAAAAACTTCGCTGATGCAGTCACCCACTTGCTGTGTTCAGTTTATTAAAATACCGGTACTGTTTCTCATGTCTAGTTCATACTTTGTGGGGACAGTAGACAGACTACAAGCTTTTAGCTTCAGTTTTTTCCGTCATAATTCTAAGAAAATACCATTATCTAGGTACTTTGAAAATTATAGCTGAATTCTCAAGATCCTATTGTTGCTTCTCTGTTGATAGACCTGACATTTGATTTGTCTCATCTCGCTGGAACTTTAGATATGTTTCATCTATTCCAGTATGAACTCTCTTTCATTAGGAGAGGAACAAAGTATATTACTGATATGCCCTTGGCTGCTTTTAAGACATGATTGATATCTGCCTCGTGCCATTAGCCAGGAAAATATGTCATTGGTGTCAGACAAATATAAATAAGATTTTAATTTGTGATGAAATTTAAAGTTAAAAATTATCAAAAAAGTTAAAATTTTGTCAAAATTCTTCTGTGAATCACAGGACAATAAATAGAAAGAGGATGAAACCTGGTTTTGCCAATGAATTAAACGCCTACTTTATAGGATCTATATTTCTCATTTGAGCAGGGAATAAATGGATTACAGTTTCAATCATACAACCTTGTACTTTTGCATGCATATTTTATACACTGTCATGATTTTTCTCCAGTGGAAAGTAGCCTTGTGAGTATTGAAATGCAAAAGTTATAAAGTAAATATATTTTTTCAAAATAAATTTCTATTTCTAACTCTATTTACTAATCTATTTACCCCTTAAAGAATTTTACATTCTTACTAAAGTGATCATATCCCATTTTATTCCACACCATTTCATATTATATCAGTAGAAACCTCATATATCAGAGTTGGGTGAGTAGTGGAAATATAACCCGATTAAGGATGAATATTAGTATATTATCTTACAAGACATACATAAACTCTTCTACATTTTTTGTTTTTCTCTACTGTGATTTTAATTTTCTTTCCTCTTCTCTGTCTGGTTTTCATCTACTCATCTTTCAGGTCTTTCTTCCCTCCTCAAAAGTGTGAACTCCTAGAAACCAGTACTGTCTTACTATCCCCATCATATACCAGGATGCCATAAATGTTTGGTGTGCTTGTCTAGGTAGTTGGATGCCTGGGTGGGTATGTAGATAGATGTATGGATGAAGGGTGGAGAGTTGCACCTCTTCCCTGCCACCATAATTCCTGGAATCCCCAAAACCTAATGGCTCGTTCATAATCTCTGGCAATTCCAAAGCTTCAGGGTGATCTCACAGAAGTTTTTTGCATCTTAGAGAACACTTGAAACTACAGGCTTGGGTAAAGAATTTAGAGGGGAAGCCGGGATCGCTCAGTGGGTTGAGCGCTCACTTTGCAGCGCCGGGGACCAGGGATCGAATCCCGGCCCCGGCCCATGCGGAACCATATACTGAACTGGGAGCTCCCCCAGTTCAGTTCTCTCTCTGTATCTTTCTCTCTCTCTCTCCGCTCTCTGTCAAAAATAAATAAATAAAAATATTTAAAAAAAAAGGAATTTAGAGCATCTACCATCATAAATTACAAGAGGTTTAGAGCAGTATTATTAATTTCACATCAGTAGAAAGTGTTCGATTTTTTCCAAGTGATTGTATAATTTAGAGATGGGATATGACTTTATGGCAATGATAATTATTTCTCCAGAGACAACTGTCTTAGTATCTGATTGTCCCTCATTGTACATCTATGGGTGTGATTACATGATTATTTTTATAAATAAGACCAATCTAATTTTTTAACAAAAGGTGATAATTATAAATGTGTATCACTAATCTCACATGCAAATTCATAGAGACAGAAAAAATGGAAGTCTTGTTTATATAATTTCAACTTTGGTTTACTCCACTATTTAATAATTCAATTGCCTATTTGTTTTCTTTCAATGACTTTATACTGGTGTTCAGTTGAATTTTAATGGATTCTAAGTAGATTTGGTAGTACTTCTCTTAGGGATTTTATGTATGTTATAACAGTTTATTATTATAATTAAGTAAACTTTAGTTCAGCTTGGGACATATGAGTTATTAATTTGGAAATCCTTTGCCAAGCCATCACATTGGCAAAGATACACTTTAAAATAAATCTTATAATTTGTCTAGACTACCAAGTTCTAACTGCATCTGCTCTGCTAACAATCAGATTAGGCCAGGAAAGTCTTATGTCTTCATTATGCCATATTTGCAGTGCATAGTGTTTGGATAAAATAGAATTTTCCTGATATCTCTGAACAAGACATAATAAATAAGCAAAAAACTTTAGGAATGATTCAAATTTTATTATACTCACATGAGAGAGAACCTCATGTGCTCTAATCAAAGTAGCCATTGTTATAATTAGCCATAAATTTTTGGATATTAAATTATTTCAGTTGGATATTAAAGTATGACTTATTTGCATTTATAGATATTGACTAAACAATTAAAATAGATATTAAATAGAAAGTTCTTTCTAAATAACATAATACAGGTTCTGGCCGAAGTAATGCCCCTCTTTTATGAGTTGGTAAACTTAAAAAGGGGCATTACTTCTGCAGGACCCTCTAGTGTAAGGATTAAGATGGATAATTTAATCCCTTGATGAAAGGCCTATAATATTGGCAATATTTGGAAAGCCTCTAATAAAAATGTTTGCGTTGCTATCAAAAGCAATAGGAATAAATGATAGGTTTATTTTTGTTAGCATACCATGATGTCCCCTTGAGTTGCAAATACAATATATTTAATACTGTAATAACTTTGATGAAATAGAGGTAAATACAGATAAAGTGTTTTAAGTGACTATCATCCATTTTCAAGTATAGTTCAGCATCTCATTGTTAAATGCCATAATTGCCCTTAAGTTCATAATGGTTGCCAAGATTCCTGAGTCAAGTATTCTAAAATCTTTTAAATATCTCCTAGAGTGCATGGTATTTTTACCTGACAGGTAAAACCTAATGATAATGATAATGTAAGCATTAGACCTCACATAGATTATATGTAGCTATCACTTTTTTAGTTCAGTAGTTTTCAGTGTTCAGAGAAAGATCAAATTTATCTATGTGATTTAAAAGAATGGGTTATTAATGTGTATTTCATTATATTTATTTTTACTAAATTTCCCTTATTAATCACCATTCCTCATAAAAACTATGTAAACTTTTTACTTTGGGAGACAATTCTATGTTCAGTATAGTCTGAATAGAAAAATAAAAAAATATAGAAAATATAAGAATAAAATGTTTTCTGAAACCTCATAAATGTTTACTTTATATAAATGTCCATTTAAAAAGAAAATTGGCACTTTGAACTTGGATCTTTGAATCTGTTTGGATGTGCTATAATTACTTATCTTGAAAACCCCACCTAAAATCACTTTTGATATGTAATCTGCTATATGAAATGAAGCAATAAATTTATTTAATTTTGGAACTCAAGTTTGTAATGGCAAAATGCCATTACATTTTTGGGACTTTTAAAAATTAGTAATACATTCTGATTCTGAGATAATTAGGTTTTTATTAGCCTGAAAATAGAGCTCAACCCCGCCCCATTCCTCATCTGCCACATTAATCATACAACAATTTTAACAGGTGCTTCTCAGCTGACACAAAGTATAGATTTGAAGGAAAATAGAATCCTACTCTTGGGTGCACCCTCAGAGTTCTTCTCATATCTGAGTTAACAGTGAAAAAAGATGAGATGTCTGCCTTCATTCAGTCAGTATTGGAATATGTGGAAATGTGGCAGTAGAAATTGTACTGTATATGTATCTTCTAATTTGTTATTTATTTTAATAAAATGTATTCTGACGTTATTACTAGCACCAGATATAAGACTATAAAGTGATTTAGTAGCTGAATTTTATTTGTAATTTTGGAAATGTTGCAAATACTGTGTATGTAGTCCCTATAAAACATGTAATTTTCACAAGCCATATTTCATTTGGAATAATTTGATGATTTTCTTTGATTCCCAGAATGTTTCTTATACCTGATCAATATTGTTTTTATTTTCTCTCTTTAGAGGGAAGTGGGGGAGATTTTCAATTAAATTTTTCCAAGTGATTTTTTAAAACTCAATATTAAATGGACTTATATTTCCTTTCTTAAATAGCCAAATTACATTGCCAGAAAAAGACATTTTGAATATAACTTCAAAAAAATAAAGTATCGAGAACAGACATTTATCTTTCAAATATTTTAAAATGGATTTTATCATTCCCTTGTCCTTAGATGTTTCTTAAAGATCTGATTTACTAATAATGTGCTAGTTCCTGGATTTTTTTTATTTAAAAAATGAATGTAAAATTTCATTTGACTCATCTTGATTTGGAGAAAATCAAGTATATACTCTTCAAAACAGTCATGTTTTCCCTTCTGTTACATTTCTGACGACCAAATATATCAGAGTTATGTGTAATTAATTTTGCTGTTGCCTAAGGAAACCTAGTATAAGGATATGTAATTCATTCTAAAATAATCAAGGACTTTTATAATTAATTTTAAAATAAAGTGAATCATCTTTTGGCTTATATGTCACCCATTAATCCAGTATGGGAATTTGATTACTGGCTTGTCTGTACAGTTTTTCCTCCAGACAGGTTTTTTATTTGATATCATAACTACTCATTTGGGATTGAATTGTTAATGTTTTACCATTGTGAGTAACAAAACTGTGAACTGATTTTATAAAGCTATCAAAAGCACTTGCTCATAACTAAGGAGCCTGTGATCCAGTATGTCTCAGAACATAAAATATTTTTTAAAAAATTAATTGACTTTTAAAAATTAATTTTCTTTCATTTGCCATATATGTCCATATCTAACCTATGCTGTCAGGCTGAAAGTTGTTTTCTTTTAAGTAATGCATGTGTTTTGACTTGTCAGAATTTCAGTATTTAGATTAAAACATTAAAAAAAATTTCTCTATTAGTTGATTTTTATAAAGTTGTGTCTCTTCAGACCCACCAAAATATGTTTTACTTCAGTAATTTGTTATGCCTACCTAAAGAGTAGAAATATTTTCAGAAGCTTTTACATTAATTAAGCATTTTGGCAGACTGACCACCTTTTACTTTATAATTAACCTTGGTTTCAGTGTATTTTATACATGGCAGTAGAAGGAGATGACTCTAAATAGTTTAATATATGTTTTCTGTTGGTCAGTTGTCAATCTGATTCATGTAATTGAGGTACAAAGGTTCAGTGTAATTTTTGTAACCTATTATTTCAGCAAGAGTTACACAGGCAGTTATGATAGCATTGATTTATTTCTGTCACACTCATTCTGGGAGTCAAATTAATCCACAATAAAATGAATTAATCTTCCAATTCAAAGACAGACCTCAAAGCTACTATTTCTCAGTAAAACTAGAATAATATTTTAATTAAAATGTTCTAAACTATTATTTCTAAGTTTTTTTAAAATAAATACTCAAGAACTCTAATAACAATTATAAGGTAATTATTTTTAATTTTTTTAATTTTTTATTTATTTTTTATTTTATTTTATTTATTTTATTTTATTTTTTATTATTTTTTATTGTTTTTGACAGAGAGAGAGAGAGATATACAGAGAGAGACAGAGAGAAGGGGGAGGGCCCAGAACAGTCTCCATAGTTGCACATTATTGGTTTTTTTTCACATAGTTTCATTCCACAGGAGGGCGGGGCTGCACAGGCCAGAAACTGGGCCGGGGTCTTGCCCTGGTGAGAACCGAACTGGGGGCACTCCCCAGTTCAGCGTATGGGTTCGCACGGGCCGGGGTCGGGATTCGATCCTTGGTCCCCAGGGCTGCAAAGTGAGCACTTTACCCACTGAGCCATCCCGGCTTCCCCTATTTTTAATTTTTAAGCAAACCTTTTCTGAGAACTATTAGCATAATCTCTTACCTGATAAAGGTATGGATTCGAACTTCCACATGGCATGAAAAACACATACACATATACAGACACATGTACTTGAGTCCAAATAAGGCTATTAAATAAAACCAAAGCTTTCAATTCAGTATGGCCAGTCAACCAAGGAAACAGAGTACCATTAAGAAAAAAGAATTGAAAATATTGACCATCCAGAAAATATCAGGAGCTACAACTTTCAGTTTAATTATAAGTTACTTTGAGTCAGGAATTTGAATAGCTTATTATGTATGATTAATAATAACAAAGAGGGGATGCCAGGGTGTCTCATTGGGTTAAACACTTACTTTGAAGCCCTGGGATCCTAGGATCAAATCCTGGACCCAGCTCATGGAGACCCATGTGCTGAACTGGGGTGTGCCCCCAGTTCAGTTCTTGCCGGGGCCTAAGCGGGAGGCTCCCCCAGCCCAGTTCCTGCCCTGCGCAACCCCATGCCCACCTGTGGAGTGAAAGTATATGGAAAACTAATACTGTCAACTGTGGAGGCTGCTCTGGGCCCTCCCCCTTCTCTCTGTCTCTCTCTGTCAAAAATAAATAAATAAATAAATCTTAAAAAAACAACAACAAAAAAAACCTATTACATGTCTAATCCCCAGACTTGATAAGGAAAGGGGTATCTAGAATTTATCTATTTTTATAGTCAGTATGATGTAGAAAATGTCTACTGTTAACAAGTAGAAAGATGTGTCTACCTCAGTAATGCCAATTAAGTAGTATACAAGGGCTAACCAGAAAAAAATCTAGCCATTGTCAATATAACGAGAATGGTTACATGGCTGTATACTTTCTGGACAGCCTTCATATAACTACACATGTCAAAGTATTGTAATTTGTATGCATATACTTTTTCTTAGAAATTGGGTATTTCACAATTTTTCTAAATTTCTTTTTCCCTTCCAATATGACTAGCCCAAGAAAAGTTTTGTCATTGCTATTACAAATCTAGTGTGTTTTGAAAGTTGGGGTTGAGGAGATGTCTATGTAATGGGGGAAATACTCTTAGTTTTTGCAAATGCAAAGCCTTAGGAAAAGACTTATTTCTTAGACAATTATGACAAAAGCATTTCAATCACTATTTTTATGAATGGTGGTATATTTTGAAATTTATTCTATGGAGGAATGGAGCATTCAAATGAGCTTTTAAATGATGCAACTCTGAATAAATTCATATAAAATAACTTTTTTTTTAATTTTTCTTGAACGAATAATTTCATCAAAGCCCAGAACATTGCCTCTGAGTCTAGCTAGATCTTGGCAAAAGTTACCTATGATAAAAGGACAATCCTCTTTTTCTCACAAATGCTTTGTGTTCTGTCTACTATGATCCTGCACAATATACAATTTAAATGTTTTAAGACCTCTTCTAAAATCTCATTATAAAGTAGAATGTGGTCTATTCATCTACTTTGAATGGGTGGCTAAGATGACATTTGAGCTGGTGTTTCTGGGAACTAGATGGCTTTACTTTAGTGGTCTCGGCATGGGGGTTATCTTTCCTAAGTGGTGCATAAAAGTAGCTAGTAGACATTAATTTTAGTCTAGATAGTCTTAAATATCTGTTTTAGTGAGTAGCTCCTGATTATTGGTAAATTCTTTGTGTGGCACAAAACATTTTCTCATTATGTGTGCCTCAATAATAAAGTTTAAACCTTTGTTAGCTAGTGTAAGATTGGTCATGTCTTCTTACACAGTCCCAGGCTCTAAGGACCAATTCTGTACTCTTTGTTGGCCGGGGGGGGGGGGGGGGGTGTTCATCTCATCACAGCAAGTGTCATTCATGATAGCTTCCATATTTGTAGATATAAGCCATGACGTTGTATCTACCATTTGTGTAGTTTCCAGGTGGCTCCTTTTGTCAAACTCTCATAGTGAATTTAACATGTCCTAAATCATCCTAATCATCTTTTTAAAGATTCATTTTACTGTTTTTGACAGAGAGAAAGGGGAGGGCCCAGAGCAGTCTCCATAGTTGTACATCATCAGTTTTTGACATGGTTTCATTCCACACAGGTGTTGTGGTGGTGGTAACTATTTTTATAAATTAACTATTTTCCAGGTGTTATGCCAGGGTCTTAACAAACATGGTCCCATTTAATGCTGACAACTCAATAAACTAATTAACTATTATTACTCCATTTTACATCTGAGAAAGGTCCTTAAGGAAGTTGCTGAAGGTTATATACAGCAAATAAGAGAGAGAGCTGAGATTTGAACCCAGACGTCTGGTTTAATAGGGTGTGTCCTAAAATGTCTCTTTGAGGCAGCCAACTCCATACCATTGTGAGTAATTCTCACTGACTACATTCGGTGTACAAGTATCCGGAGAGAGACAGCCAATCCCGCTCTTTGCTTTCAGTGCCTGTTAAGAGTTGGGTAGTACTGAATATTAAACATAAACTTGACATGTTGGTAAAAGTTCAAAGAAACAAAATGACAGTTTATTAGAAACTTGGAAAATGTTGATTCATCTAATTTTTATTATTTGATTCATTACGAAGAAGAGCATCCTCAACCTGGTTCACTCTTTTGGTGAACTGAAGAGATGAATTTGATATGGGAAAAGAGAAAACATACCAAATCAGTAGAACTGTTGAGGCACCGTGGTTGTTATGGGACTTAGTATTAGGAAAGGACTATGGAATTTTAATACACATGTCTAAAAGGCAAATATCAAATAATTTATTTTTTTACTTAACAGTTATGAAACTTGGAGTGATTCATTATTTACATAAATTATTACTGCCCCCCCCCATTACTAACAGATTGCTATTGGAATAACTGTATTTTAATAGACATATTCATGATGACTACTTTTCTTTTCGGAATGTTTAGTCCAAAACGCAGGGGATGATATTTTTTTCCTTTGGCTTAAAGGGTTAGTATTCAGTGCTTTAATTAAGAAACAAGTCATTCATTTAGACTACCAAGGAGGGAAGAGTATCAGAAAAGGGTGCCCTTCTGCAGATGACCAAGTTGGATGTGGCAGCTGGTGTATGCATAGACCAAAATGGGAAAATTAAAAATGAAACAAAATTTAAAAAATCATTCAACCAGGTGATAGGCCATGCTTTTGTTAGTTACAGTATTCCACAATTTTATACTTTAAAATTCTAGTTTAGCACTTAGCCTTTCTACTATTCAGTAAATGTTGAATTTAGACTTGTTGGTGAACTAACATAATTAATTCTCCATTGGCAGATATCATTATTATGTGGTTTAGTTTACTGTGCTGGGCTGTAGAACCTCAAGGATTACACCTGAATTTCATTAGGAAAGTTTCAGTAATCTAGGTAGGAATCTTACCATTCAGAGTTGCCTTCAACTAGTTAAGGCAAGATAAGATGCAGGTTTTTGCAAAAAAACTTTCTAGAACCACAGCTTTACTGCTTTTTGTGTGTGTGGCAAGGTATTTGGTCATCTTGACAGTCAACATGATTCTGCTGTCTGTAAATTTTGGGTGGCTCGTCTTCTTTCTCCAGTCTGTCTTGTTCATATTTTAGAGTGCTACAAGCCAAAAGCTCTCAAATGAATTTTTTAAAACACCACAAAACCCATTCATTTGAAATGAATAGTAAGGGAAGAATAAGAAAATATACTTTGGTCAGTCTCAAGTGAGGTCACCTTATATGTCCAGGAAAAAAATCTTAAGCTTTATTATCACATCTTGGCCCTCCGTAACTATGTTTTATATGGTTTATTATCTCAAGAAGAGAACTTTGCATTCAGTGGTAAGATAAATCTGTCAGTAGGAATTAGAGAAGATTTCTTATTGGAGCTTTCTGGTAACTCAGTTGACATGTTTGTCACAACCCTCAAATACCCAGTCCTTTTTCTAAGATGGCTTATTCGGTGTGTATCTCTCACGGTTTTTTAGGAAGAGGTGGTATTTCAAAAGTAACGGCACAGTGGCTGAAGCAATATTTATAGCTGTGGTGGGCCTCAGCAGTACTTGTTCCTCCTGGAGTCCCGTTTAGCCTCTATAAGCAAGTCAGGAAGTTTACCCCATAGAACCTCAAGAAAATTTCCTTTGGAACTCTTGAATGTCAGGTTCATATTTATAAAGTGAAAGTTATACTTATGCTATGTGACATTATTAGGGAGACTTCAATTTTGATTCTCTGCTGAATATGACCTTTTTTATTTACTCTGCAGTAATATATTGAGTACTTCCTATGTGCCAAACAAGTTAGAACAAGTTAATGAATCTAAAAATTCATCATAACTCAGTAACTAATAAAAGTTTGAGGAAATTATTTAATATATGAAATTATGATAAATGTCTATAACCCTGGTACTAAAAAAATTTGTTTTGGGGGGTTTTCTTTATTTGTTTTTGGAAATAATCCCATCACACCCTCTGCTTCTTGGTAGAAGTTGAGATATCATAGGAAGATGGTGTTTCTAATATTTCTGCCAAAGAAGGTTGTTAAGAAATAATAAGATCTACAGTTTGGCAAGTCCTATAAATGGTTCTAAGAAAAAGTACCAAGAAGATTTTCACTATGTTGATTTTTTATTGTAAGTAAAATATTTTCCAAAATTACTCTTATGAGATGATACAAGTTAGCTTAAAATATTCAAAATCTCATCCGCAATTTATCCTTACTAAATGGCTTTCTCACTGCTATAATCAGATTTTATAATTATTGAAACAAACAAAAAAGCCTGTCTGTAGTGAAGGATCTTTCATACAAAATGAGGAGAAAAAAAGAGTAATTATCACTTTTATTCCAAAAGAACCAGGTATGTTATGGTGCGTGGCACTTTCCAGTTTTTAAATCCTTATTCATAAAAATGTAATCATGATATATTAGAAATTTGCCTCAGGTTCTATATCAATTCAGTGTTCCAATTAATTTTAAGAAATTGAATTAAATTTTGTTTCCTTACAGGATCTCCTTCCTCATGAGATATGGTATTAGGTTTGCTGTTCTTGGCATGAGGAATGCTTTCAATACATGACTGTTGTTTGCTTCCCCCCCCCCTTTGTCTCTCTGTAATCATGTGTGTATTCAGCTAGCCAGATATAAGAAAACTCAGGTGAAGGTGAACTTAAGTTTTTAGTTGCTCTCCTCAAGTTCCATTTGCTTCACAAAGAACGAATTGTTTCATCCAAGGATCATTTCCACTTAGTATCAGTTAAGTGCTATCATGTTTTTCTGTAGATATCAAATTACCCTTGGATTTAGTCCTTCTTTCCCTTTATCTTTATTGGTTTTAAGTTTTAAAAAAGTAGAAAATTTATCTTTTAAAATATGTATATATAATATAAATACATATGCTATAAATACACATGTCTATCCTACCTTTTTTTTGTGTGTAGCACTTTATGTTGAACCCTTCATGAAATGTTAATTCATTTGTCAACATATTTAGTAAATACATTTAAAATAGTTTTTCCATCTTAAACAGCCTTTCCAAAAGGCCCTGGATTTAATATGTCATATTTTACTCTCTGAGTATGTATATTAGCTATAGATGTACATATGTATGTGTTTATATATATATACATATATATATATATATATATATATATATGTGTGTGTGTGTATATATATATATATATATATATATACGGTAATCTTTTTCTTGACACTACAATTTCATTATCCATATTATTGAATAATGCAGTGTTATTGTTTGCTGCTCTAGTTAAATATGAGTAACCATATGTTATTTAGATACAGGGACATAGTATTACATTTTTATTTTTTCGTTTGTTTTTTTTTAAGATTTACTTTATTGTTTTTAAGAGAAACAGAGAAGGGGGGCGCGCAGCAGTCTCCATAGTTATGTCATCAGTTTTCGACATGGTCTCATTCCACACAGGTGGGCTGGGGTCGCACAGGGCAGTAACTGGGCTGGGGGTCTCCTGCATAGGAAGCACACTCCCTCAAGCCAGGGGCTGAACCAGTGGGCAAGAACCTAACTGGAGGCCTCCTGTATGGGAAGCACACCCCAGTTCAGCATATGGGTCTATACAGGCCTGGGCCGGGATTTGATCCTTAGTCCCGGGGGCTTCAAAGCCATCCCAGCTTCCCAGTATTACATTTTTCGATGAGCATAAAAGTCTTCTTAAATCTTTGCAAACTAATTCACAGACTTTCTTAGAAATCCCCATCAAACACATTATTTAATTCCTAGAAATATGATATTATGTGAATTAAGATCATACTGATCCTAAAGTGACAAGTAAAATTATATCAGATCTTAATTTTAAAAGCTTGTCATTTAAATATGTCTTATAGAATTCTAAGAATTAAATTCTGGATAAAACCAACTTTATAGTTACATTAGTTTTTCTTCATGTATCTACAAAAGTACCATGACCTTCATATAGCTTGATACTACGTACATATTTGCCATTAATTTTTATTTCAAAACAAGTATAGATTCACTGGAAGCCACAGAGATAGTACAGAGGAGTCCTGTGTATCCTTTACCTAGTTACCCAGATAGTTAATTTTATAAAATTATAGTACAATACCAAAACCAGGAAATTGACATTGGTATTATACATATATATGCCTGTCAATTTTTCCCACCAGTGTAAATTTTTGTAACCACCACTACCACATTCAAGATACAGAACTATTCCATCACCACAAAGGTCTCCCTCATGCTACCCCTTTAGGACCACCCTCTGTTTCACACCATTGCTATGGTAGGGCTTAAGCCTGCCATTTCGTGTTCTATTTTCTACTTTTCCCCTCCTTTTACATTTCACTGTTTTGTTTTTCCTACCTTCTTGTGGATAATTTGAGCATTGTTTACAATTCCATTTGGATTTATCTGTAGAGTTTTTAAGTATCAATTTGTATAACTTCTAGTGATTTCTTAAGTATTATACTTCACATCTCTAAGCTATCACAGCCTACTGCTGTCAGCATTTTACTAATTTAAGTGCACTGTAAAAAGCATCTCCCTATATGCCCCTTTTTCTTCCCCATTTGTAATATAATTGTCTTCAATATTTTGTCTATGTTTTTTTGGGTCAGGGTGGGGTTAATTCCTTTCTGATATTTAGATTGGGTAGTTACTATTGTCCAGTGTTCAAATTCTCATACTTTTTCTTCACCTGAGAATGTTTTCATTTCTCCTTTATTTCTGGGAGATATTTTTGCTAAATACAGGAGTCTGACTTTACATATCTTTTCTTTCAATCCTTGAAAATGTGCCACTTCCTTCTGGCCTCCATGGTTACTGATGAGAAATCTGCTGCCATTTAACCTTTCTTTCTCCTTTAGGTAAGGTTGCATTTCTCTCATTACTTTAAAAGTTTTTTGTTTTGTTTTTGTCTTTAGTTTCAGAAATTTGGTTGTCTTGGCATGGATTTCTTTTATGTTTATCAAGTGCTTGAGTTTCTCTCATCTTCTTGAATATGTAGATTTATGTCCTTTGCCACTTTGGAGAAATTGTCAGCCATTATTTCTTAGAAAAAATTATCAGCCCCATTCTCTCTCTCTCTCTCTCTTTTTTTTTTTTTTCCTCTGAAACTCCTGTGACACAATGAGATCTTTTGTTACTGTCCCACTGATTATTGAGGCTCTTGTCACTCATTGTGTTTAGCCTATGTTCTCTGTTTTCAGATTGGGAAATTTGTGTTGTTCTATCTCTAAGGTTACTGATTCTTCTATTCATTCTCTCCATTCTTCTTTCAAGTCTGCTCACTAAGTTTTGGATTTTTTATTACAGTTGCTAGACTTTTTAGTTCTAAAACTTACATGTAGTTCAATCTATCTTCTACTTGCTGATAATTTTTATTTTTTATTTGTTTAAAAATCTTAATAATTGTTTATTAATGTATTTTTCTGATGGCTAATTTAAAATTCTTGTCATGGGAGGCCAGGATGGCTCACTGAGTTGAGGGCTTTTGAAGCTCAGGGGTTCAAGGATAGAATCCTGGCCCTAGCCTGTGTGGACCCATATGCTGAACTGCGGTGTGCCCCTAGTTTGTTTCTTGTCGGGGTGAGCTCCTCGTGGGAGGCCCCTGGTTCAGCTCCCACCCCGGGTTTGCTTCCCATATTGGAGGTCCCCTGCTCGTGGGGGCATGCCTCCCAAGTGGGGGGCCTCCGGCTGGTTCCTGCCCTCCATGGCCCCACCCCCACCTGTGAAATGAAACTATAGAAAAGTAATGATGTGCAACTATGAAGATTGCTCTGGGCCCTCCCCTTCTCTCTGTCTCTCTCTGTCTCTGTCAAAAACAAAAAAATAAATCTAAAGATAAAATAATTAAATAAAATCCTTGTGAGATAATTCTAAGAGCTATGCCATCTTGGCATTGGTGACTCTTGATTGGCAAGTGATTGTCCATTGGATCTTTGGCTCTTTTATGAGACCCTGGATTTAGATGATCTAAATCTCCTGTTTAGTAGGCCTCCTCTGATACTGCTTGCCTCTCTGTTGCTAGATGAGTTTGGAAATTCAGATTCCCTAATTGGCTTCTTAGACACCTGGTGGGTAGTAGTGGTGCCTCCTTATTACTTGGAAGGGATGGGAGTTCAGGTTACCCAGGAGACCTCTGCTCACACCACCAGTGGTGGGGAAAGGTAGAGACTTCTTGGTGCTCTGCCTGTGGTCTTTATGGACAGGAGGCTGGCCTTGTTACTGCTGGGTGTGGTGACAGTCTTGACTCTAGGAAGACTGACACTATTCCTATGGGCCTCCTCTCTACCTCTAATGGAAGTCTGCATTCCCCATAGAGTCTATTGACTTGGGGATGATCAGGGGAGGCACCATTGATTTTACTCTTAAGACTCATTTTTATATTTTAGATGGATGATTCTAAGTAACTTGAATGATTCCTTCATTTACTTAAAGTGTTTTTATCAGTTATATTTCTTTTAGATCTACAGATTGGTATTTATTTAGTTTTTGTCAGACTCGTTTTAACAAAGCTCAAAGCTCGAAGCTTACATTTTTGACTGGTGTTGTAGCATCACTTTTGAGAACTGCTAATTTGCTTTTCAGATGTGAGAAAGAATAATTGCAAAGTGTGCTGCAGATGAGAGAGTTTAATACTTTTCTGGGTAGTTTGTGAAAAACAGTGAAATTGTAAGCCTCTTTTTACAGGAGGTAGACAGTGCGTCAGTTCTTCTCTGATTCTTCAATTTATAACAACCCAACTAAATATACTAGTTTTTGTTCTATATTTATGACAGAATTAAGTGTATAGTTTTGTATAGGACTGTGGTGGCATGAGCAATAGAATGCCATAATAGTCATCTCTTTTTCACATTTTGGATACACTTTATATTTCTGAAATTATGTGTACACAGAAGACTAAATTTAAAATTTGAAGATTTGTAAGCATTCTCAGATTTAGGTAATTTAGTGATCTTTACAGCCCCAATATACTCAACAATTGTTCAACAGGAAATTAGTTGAGGGCAATTAAGAAATCTTTCCAAAAAATAGATTTGTAGGTATAGCCCTCTTCAGATTTATTAAGCAGTACTTTCAGTTGATACAAAAATTTTGGGGTCATTTGCAAAAATAAAAGAATAATAATGAAAAGCCTCCTAAAGGTAAGGAATACCAGGAAATCCATTTAACTTTATCTCTAAGCAAATATGAAGCTACTTAAACAGTACTTGGTTTACTTACCTTTGACACATATGGTATATAAATGAGATCATAAATAAATTCTTATTAAATGTAAAGTCACTGTTAGATGACAAACTCGTATTTATCAATTGGATAAAGCACATTATAGCTTAAAAAATAAAAACTTTATTCTGTAAAGGGAGTTTCAGAAAGTGTGTTACACTTATAATCATAAGTTTATCCATTTTATAAATTATATTGAAATACATAATATCCATTAAATTTAGTAGTGAAGATGCCAGAAGCATTTCATTAACCAAAAACTGTTAAAAGAGTAAAGAATGCGTTAATACCAAATTAATAAAGAATTTGGCCTCATTCCTTAATTTAGCCTATATACGTTATCTTAGAAGTGTACACATCAAAGAAAAAATAACATTGGGAACTAGAATAGATTAATCACTTTGGTGTTTCGTTCTGTTTTGTTAAAGAGAGAAACTTTCTTTCCGTGTTTGTTGCCTCTCTTCACCAACTTAGGGCTAGACTTTACGGTTTGTTTAGCTGTGAAGGGAAGACAGACTTGGGGGATGGTGAAGGGAGCTTAGTTTTGGAATGTAAATACATGTAGAGCTTGCCTCCTTTTGTTTAGCATCTCTTTAAACTAAGACAAAAAAAAAAAATCAGTGAATGAATGAATAGCAGCATGGTGAAATACCTAAATGTTTGAGTTAAAATTTTTGGATGTTTGAAATCCTATTTGGATCCTTTTCCCAGATCACGGTGCATTCATATGCACTCAGCAGGAAACTTCATGGAGATGCACATTTGGGCAGAAGGTTTTTGACGGTGGCTTTTTCTTAACTTGTGCCTTTTCTTCTTTAGAAAAAAGTAATGGCTTAAGTCTGACTGAAGAACAATCTTTTCTGTATGTTCCTTATAAGAATTTACTTATGGTTCACAAATCTTTACCCACCATCTATGTCTTGTAGTTCTTGGATTTAAAATTAGCGTATAACCTACTGCAGACTACAGGAAACACCATATTAAAGACTTAATGACATTCTGCTGAAAAAGACAAAAGGTGACAAATTATAAAACAGTTTCCTAAACCTGTAAAGTGAAACTCCCAGAAAAAAAATGTGTATTTGTGATATGTGTATGTGTGTGTGTGTGTGTGTGTGTGTGTATTTTTATTTATTTATTTATTTATTTATTTATTTGTGTTAAGTCTTAGGACAGGTAAACTTAGTGATACATTTGGGTTTGAATCTAGATATTTGAAAAAACAATGATGAATATGAAAAGTGTGCTTCTTCAGTGGGCAACAAGCCTATTATATGGATATTTCAGCATTTGCCAATTCTGTGCAGCTTTTAAATATTTGCCCCTTTTTCTCCTTTTAGAATTACTCTGAGGGTCACGTTCATTTGTGGGGTCAGTATGTCTAGGTGATACGGCGATTTATTAATTCCCCTCCTCAGTTTTCCTTAGCCATACTCAAGTTCGTCCCAGTTTTCTTGACTTGTAAGGCAGTAAGAGTGTCTTCTGCCTCTTGCTTAAGTTCTGGGGAAAGGAGAGAGAACAGGAGGCTCCAGGGGTTAATGGAAGGGTTAGAGAACAGATGGAATGGGAAGGAAAGGGAGGCCTTTTAAAAACTAGTTTCAGAAGACCCCAGTTACTGCTTCTGGCTCATTTTTTCAGCTTCCCCTTTGGGAGGGTTTCTTTCACAAAGGCACCGAGTCCCCCTTAAACCCTGAGAGAACGTGCTCCTTCCGTGTGGTGTGGGAGTGTCAGCGTGGACTGGTGACGATGCAGTCATAATAGTTGTAGCAGAGAGAGTCCTGGTGCCGCCCCACCCCGATGATGCTGAGCTGCTGTGGTTGTGTTTGGTTCTGGAGGTGAGAGCGCCCTGTACCTATGGCTCTTCCCAGGAGAAGAGCCTGACAAGTATGTGCCAAGCTTAAAAACACGTGAGGCCCACTCAGGTCTCACTCCATTTCATTTCAGTTCATTTGATGTTAGTTTAAAAGTACAAGCTTGCACATGAGTGAACACACACACACCATTTTGGAAGAATTATGTCAAGCCTCAACTCACCCTTGGGTTTGAAGTATGTGATTCTAAGGTCAAATGCGTTGGTGAAAACTCCATATACATTACTGTTCTCATTGTTAAGTTGTTCTAGTGCCAACAGAGAGCTGAGGCAGTGGACACAATGACAGATCAAATCAAATGCCAGAATTTAAAGCAAAATTAGGAGGAGGTACCAGGATTAAAGTACTGGCAAGTTCACTTTATTTACTGTTATCTTTTTTCCTTGGCCTGCAGTCATTTAAAGGATTACCGGTAGTTCTTGCAACTGTAAAATTGCAAGCTGTTCCTGCTAAGAACTTTATTTTAAAAGGGGGAAGGAGCAATAGGTGGCAATAAATGCAAAACAAAGTAGAATCTATTTTGAGAAGACAGTTTAAAAGATATTAAAAGGCATTCGACTCATCAGAAAGTAGGGAGGAAATATATATAAATTGTAGCATAAAGAGGTTAACATAAAAATAACATGAGAAAATGAGATTGCAGTTGAGTGAGGTCTGTGGTGTGTTATAAGCTCCTCAGCAAGCAGCAATAAGTGAAAGGAAGGACAGAGAGCCCTGATTTCATTGTTTGCAGCTTTTAGAGAGATTAATTAATTGTTGTGAGGAGGGGGAGGGGACCTGTGCTAAAGGTTAGGAGGCAAGACAGCTACCTAATTCACATAGAGCAATGTAAAAATGTGGGGCTCTTGCTCAAGTGCTAAGAATTTCAAGACAGTAATGGCAGATCATTTCAGCAAGCACAGGACCCTTCTGAGTGCCAGACACTATACAACTGTGTAGGTGACACACACATAATGCTGGCTGGCCCTGCAAGGTGGTCAGTCATCTGTTCTCAGACATCTTTTCCCCTCATCCACTGACTACTTATTATATATTTGGATAGAGCTCAAAGGAAGCAAGATATGTATGTAATGCACACACACACAAAGTTTTTTTTCTAATACATATCATTTTCTTTTCTTTTTTTTTTAAGATTTATTTTTATTGTTTTTAACAGACAGACAGACAGAGACAGAGAGAAAGGAGAGGGCCCAGAGCAGTCTCCATAGTTGACAGCATTAGTTTTCCATATAGTTTCACTCCACAGGTGGGCTCAGAGCTGTGGCAAGAACTGAACTGGGGGCACACCCCAGTTCAGCATATGGGTCCGCCTAGGCCAGGGCTGAGGCCAGCATTCGATTTTCGGGCTCCGGAGCTTCAAAGAGAGTGCTTAACCCATTGAGCCATCCCAGGTTCCCTAATACATATCATTTTCTAAGTAAAATAAAGATTCTGGGCATAACTGAAGTTAAAGTAAATGTGTTGTGACCATCTGACATTTTTACCATGGCAGTTGTAAAATGATTAATGTGATATGGCTAAAAACTCTTCCAACTCTAAAATTCTGTGATTCTAGTATCCATAATAATTTATATGAAGAATTACCATTTAAAATCCTATATGTGGGGAATCCGAGATGGCTCAGCAGGTTAAGCGCTCACTTTGCAGCCCTGGGGACCCAGGAACGAATCCTGGCCCCGGCCCGTGAGGACCCATATACTGAACTGAGGTGTGCTTCTCATGTGGGAGGCCCCAGCCCAGTTCTCACCCCGCATGGCCCCCACCCACCTGTGTGGAACGAAACCATGTCAAAAATTGATGTACAACTATGGAGACTGCTCTGGGCCCTTCCCCCTTCTCTCTGTCTCTCACTCTCTGTTTCTGTATCTCTGTTTCTGTATCTCTCTGTTTCTGTCAAAAACAATAAAATAATTTAAAGAAAACCCTATGTGATGTTTAGTTTAATAAAAATTTAACTCATATATGAATGTTAGGGAGATATTTAAAATGAATATTTAGTATTAAATATATATTTAGCTTTAATTTATGGGTTGCATATTTTTTACTTGGAAGATGAAAATAAAATGGGGTAACCTTTTATCAATTTTCAGAACTACTGGAGAGGTCTTAAAAATGAATAAAAGTAAGTTAAAAACAGTGTTCATTTTTACTTGTTTTTTAAACTTATTTTCCTATGGCCTGGGTTCTGTGCCGTCAGTGAGTCTTAATGCAAGTGCTCAAGTATTCAAGGGAAGACTAAATTACTGTCCTTAGTGGCATGAAGGAGAGAGACCCAGTAAGTCAGTGAACTGAAATCCAAGCAGGAGAGACTTTAGCTGGATCTGACGAAGTTTGGAACTGACAAAACACTTTTAAAAAACCATGCTGAGGTATACAGGCAAGTTATAGAATCCTCATTTCTGGTAGACTTTAATATTTACTTATGTAAATGGATGGACAGTATTGTCTCTCATATATCTTCTAGAGCCATGATTCGAAATGAAATATGAGAATATAAAAAGATGTTATAGCATGTGCATGTCATTTTAGACATACTTAGTTTAAAGTATGTGGTTATTTTATAGAAAATGATGGTATTTTGTTAACCCTCTAGAAATGCTACTTTAAACATTTTTTTTAACTTTCTGTTTTTAAAGATTTATTTTTATGTTTTTGACAGAGAGAGAGATACAGAGACAGATAGAGAAGGGGTAGGGTCCATAGTAGTCTCCATAGTTGCACATCATCAGTTTTTCCATGTAGTTTCATTCCACAGGTGAGTACAGGACTGCACAGGACAGGAACTGGGTCAGCATCTCACCCCGGTGAGAACTGAGCTGGGGGCACTCCCCAGTTCAGCCTATGGGTCCACATGGGCCAGGGCCGGGGCCGGGATTCAATCCTCTGTCCCCTGTGATAAAAAGTGAACACTTAACCCACTGAGCCATCCCGGCTTCCTCACTTCTTTAAACTTATATTTAGTCTAGTGTATAGCTTGTCCTCTTAAGACCACAGGCAGAATAGTTACCAGTATTATCCTCTGCTTTTGGTAGAGTGGCTGCAGTCAAGTGTCTCTTCCCTGAATCTATAACTAAGCAAGTCTTTTAACTTCGTTGCCTTAGGTTGTCTTGGATTAAATGATTTCTCAGAAATGAAGTTGAAAATGGAACTTCTGGGATTTCTCACTCCAACTGCCTTTCTAATCACCAGATCAAGTTGCTTCCATTCATGTAGTGTAGTGTTTCCAGTACTTACGCTTTTTGGGGTTGTTCATTTATTTTTAAAAAATCTCTTTTCACGCAACAAATGAAATGTGCTTTAAAAAAATATACCCATTACAAAAGTAGATCGTGTAGAAAATGGAAGTTTCCTATACTCTCACTTTCTTGAGATAATAATGGTGAAGTTTGGTGAAACATTTAAATTTTATATTTTTATAAACTATGAAGCAACAATCTATAGGGCTCTGGAGTATTGAATTCAGAGTTTGTGTTTCTACTGATTGAATATCTTATATGACAACTTCTATCAAGACTGGACCTCATGTGGTTAACTCTGCTCACAGTGGGCTTTTTCAGCCTTCCACAAAGGCATTTGTCTTTTTTTTAAGATTGATTTTTAATGTTTTTGACAGAGAGAGAGAGAGAGAGAGAAAGAGAGATACATAGACAGAGAGATGGGGGAGGGCCCAGAACAGTCTCCATAGTTGTACATCATTGGTTTTTCCACATAGTTTCATTCTACAGATAGGCGTGGGGCTGCACAGGGCAGAAACTGGGCAGGGGTCTCACCCTGGTGAGAACTGAACTGGGGGCACTACCCAGTTCGGCATATGGGTCCGCACAGGCCGGGGCTGGGATTCGAT
>PVKE010022806.1:0-25250 GCA_004027555.1 Craseonycteris thonglongyai
TTGGAAATTGTTAATGTTATATACCAAATATTGTATAGTTGCTATGAACTTTTAAATAGTTAAATAAATGGGATAGTGCTAGTCAGAAAATACTAATACTATGGGAGAGTGTATTAGCTAGAAAACTTTGGGAGAATCTTATAGTCTTCTAAGATTGAAATATATTTATAAAAGTTAAGTAGTAATGTAAGGCATAAAAGAAAAGTCTAAATTATATCATACTTCTAATCCTTATATTATTTATTGTATTAGTATTCACACTATTAAATGAAATAGTTTTTGATAACTATATTTAATTTTTACTTATTTAATTACACATCGGCTATGAGTCTGTCAAAAAAAAAGAAGTCCTATTGAGTAATTATTTTCATTTTGTGAGAATAAGTCAAAGAAAAGATATCAGCTTTTCTAACTTTTTATAGAATGGAAAATCAGAAAAAAAAAAGTCATGCAATTGTCATTGACAACAGAACAAACACAAAGGCTCTGAGTGATTCAGTCATCACAGGCTTTCGATCACATTCTCAGCTGTGTGTTTGAAAAGTAATTACAGCAATGTGTAATATAACAGATTTACTGGCTGTGAGCAAAACCCTAGTAGCTGTTTTCCTCATTCTCTTTAAGCCATAGAACAGCTCCATGACACACTAGAAATGTGGAAATATCTTGTGTGCACTTTTATAAAATCTTCAAACACGATGGAAGAGTAACTATTGCATGTTTAAAACAAAAGCTGCTTGAAATATAGAAAGCCTTAACATTGAACTTTGCAAATAAAAAACAACAACAAACTAACAACAGGTGACTGCTTGATTAGAACATAGTTCATTTGTTGGAATCTGCTAAAGAATAAAACCAATTCATGTTTCTTGAGAGTGGAAGTATTTCCTGCCTGTATAATGTAAGAATAAAGAATAACCAGTTCATCACTCTATTCTAGGAAAGATGCATGACTGAGGACACCATCATGGAGAAAGTATGGTCAGTACCATCGACATGCCAAGTTTATGTCATTATCTTTATGAAACGACAGCAGTTTCCCAGCTAGGTTTCCTTCCTCCATTTTCACAAAGCCATCCCTGATGACTGTGTAAGTGTTGACCTGTCCAATTAGTTATTCAGCTGAAGAGCAAACTTATTTCTAACTGAGTGACAGTATCCATTAATTATGTTAACACATTAGGAAGGAACACTGGGAATTTTAGAGTTGACAACAGTGTCATTTGCATAAACAAGTTATTACCATAAACAAATGTTTCTGTAAGTGTTCGGAAGTGTCTTGTGTCTATTTCTCCACTGACATTTGCTTCAGAGAATCTTCACAAGACAGCGGAGACGCTGAGAAAAGTTAGTAACCTGTCTCATTTTGAGTCAAATGAAAATAATTTCTTCATCTTAAGAAGAACAGCTAGAGTTTTAGCAAATTTCAATTGATTATAATTAAGACCTTCTCTTTCTAAATGAGTAAGACCAGAAAAGCAAGGACAGGGTGTTTACAGTGCTATATGATGAAACAATGTCAGATTTTAAATTACTAGACATTTGGGTTTGGAATCCTAGTTCTGCTACTTCATGACTTTCTCAATCTCAGTTTTCTCCTCTATAAAATGGGAATAACAAGAGAATCTACTATGTAAAATTATTATAAAAATTACATGAACTAATCTTACAAAATGTTTATGTTAGTTATTATTGCATGACAACACAATATTCATGGATGAGAGTAAAAACCAGTTATTATTTCTCCTGAGTGTGTCACTCACTCAACCTTATTGATGCTTGGGCTACACTTGGTTGATACCATGTGGTTCACGCACGTATTTGCAGCCAGCTGGGCTCTGGCTGGTCTGGGAGGGTCTCCCTCAAGGGCTGGAAATTTACCAAATATTGGCTGGTTATTAAGGTGATTCAGGTAACTGGGCTACATATCTCTCATCTTCCACTTATGTAGTTCAGGCTTATTCTCATAGCGGAGACAGAGTTCCCAAGAGATGAAGCAAATAGATTCAAGGCTTTTGGAAGCTGAGGCTTGAAAGTGGCACATCGGTATTTGTGCTGTATTTTGTTGGTCAAAGCAAATCACATGATCGAACTCAACTTCTGTGGGGCAGGAAGTACATTCTGACTCCATGAAAGAAACTGTGAAGTCACACGGTAAAGACCACGGAAACCATGGAAACCTGGAGGCGTGAACAACTTGAATGTTTATGCAACCTACCACACCATACAGCACAATGGCCGTCACGTGGTAAGCATTCAGTAGATGGTAGCTCATGGTCTTACTGTGGAGTGGGTTAGAGGTGAGGGGAAGGTGGAAGTAGCTGTGAGGGTGGCATGAAGAATGGGGGTGCAGTTGGGAAACATAATTGTGTGCTGCTCTTTTAGGGTGAAACCTGAGCTCTGGACACCAGCTTCGCTATGTCTCTCCAACTGATCGAAGTCACCAAATAATATGTTTTTTGTTATTCTTTTCAACTATAGGGCACTGTTAAAATATTAAGAAATCCTCAAAGTCTTACTCTATAGCTGAGAGGAGAATGAATAATCCTCCATTCCCTGGGGAGCCTTCTTTGTCACATGGCAAAGAGAGTCATCCACCTAAGGTCACAGGTAAATTGAAATCTGAGCCAGAACTTTGAGTATATTACTTCTCGCGACTAAGTGTTTTGACCAGGTGGAATGATCCAAGTTAGCAGAAAAACAAAACACTTATACAGGGGATATTTTTTTATCCATGCACTTTGCTGGAAACCTTACCATAAGGATTGATAGTAAGTTGAAAAAATTTCAGGGGAAAAAAGAAAGGATTTACTGAAAATAAGGAGTATAATTGGATTTGAAAACACCTTATGTACTCACAGCCGGAACCACTTAAGAGAACCCGAGGGCATCGAAGTGGAGTTGAACAAATGGAAGTTATTTTAAGAAGAGGGGAACAGGAACCAAAATTTGGGCTAGGAACATTCATTACAAACATGTCACTCATTGTCAATGAAGAGAAACAGTGCAACGCTCTAGCACCTGAGCCCAAAGCAGGCTTACCTCTAACTTCTGTTTATAAACACATGAGATACATGGCAGGTGTGTTTCTAATGCCCAACAGACCCCTCCTCCTCTTTTTTTTTATCATATCCTTTGGAGACTTCGTTTATGAAACTTGATTTTCTTGCCCACAATTATAATACACTTAAGGAGGCAGAGAAGAGTCCAGGTTTTGAATGTTGGTGTGCAGCTGCCCCTCCTGCAATCTCCTAACCTCCATCCAAAATGGATCTCAGAAAGCAGGTGATCCCAACAAGATTCTCCCACAGCCTCAGGATGTTTACTGGACTTGAGGCGACCAGAAATTATATACAAATCTGCTTTTTTATACAAGTTTCCTTCAAGCAGCTTGAGATTTCCACCTGTCAGGCTCAGGCATAAATGCTAAGGGATCCATGGATGGAGAGGTATCTCAGCTCCCAGCTCTCCGCATTCTCTACCACCTCCTATATCTTACTTTTTTCATGGCACTGATCACCGACTGTCCTACACATTATACTAACTTTTATATACTAAACCATGTGTTTATTTTCTCTCTCTCCTAGGACATAAGCTAGTGAGGGTTGGCATGTCTATTTTGGTTTTAGCTATATCCCTTGAGGCTGGGCTAGTCTTATGGCTCATTGGAGGCATATAATAAATATTTCTTGAACTAGTTAGTGTCAGCAGACCCCTATGCATATTTAGAATTTGGGTTAAAAACACCTGTGAGGCACACTAATATATTAATGTGTACACGTTATGTAATTATGAACACTTATAGAGAGCTAATGGGTATTTGAGTCAGATAAAAATTGGTTCCAGTCCTGGTACTGAAATGTGAGTGAAAAATTTTATTGTCAATTCTGGATGAAGCACATTATAGAAAGTAGGAAATGCTGTAACACTCTTTTCCCAATGCATGGTGGTCAAAACACATACCCTGAAGCTTGATTCCTTGAGTGATGACAGAAGGTAGAGATCCCTGCTGATGTTCCATGATAGTGACCATGGAACATGCACAGCAAATAAACTTACATTGTGCTAAGTCATTGAGATGTGGGGCTTGTTTGTTACTGAAGCAGCACCTAGCTGAGTCTGACTGACTAATACAATGTGTGACTTAAGAAGTTATTATGAAGATAATGATGCTATGCTGTAGAAATAATGAGGCTTCTTGCAGAAAACTGAAATCAAATTAATGTATATAAAGTACTTACCATGATCCTTTGATTTATCTTTAATTACTTTTTTTAAATTACATAAAACAGAAATCAAATATCTGCAGTCTAATTGTCACCAAGTTTTTCAGCTTTCTGATGTGAGTTCTTCATGTAATATCCAAGTAAAATAGTTCCAGTATTCTTACTTCAGTGAATATAGAATACAGTGCCTTTCTCAATATCCTTACAGGAAAATAAAATGAGAGAGACTGGATGATAATTACATTCATCTAGTGGCTATTTATTGTTGCTGCATCCAAAATACCAGTTTTGCACCTCATTTGGCCTTCTCTGCTCACCTCTTTTTTTGATTTACCAGCTGTTTTATCTCAATGAGGTTCATTTTACTACAATAATGCCTTTTCAAGAAAACAAACACAGCTGTCTTCCAATGAAATTTTATTAAAAATATAGGCAACAACTGGATTGGGTTCTTAGATTGTAGTTTGCTGATACCTGATTTTCGTTATTCCAATTGCTGTCATCTTACCAGAGGGCATGTTCTTTTAAAACATACCTAGCGGTGTTTTTCTTCAACTTTACTTCATTTTTGTTTATTCAACAACTTTTATGGGCCATCTGCTCTGTTGCAGGCACTGTGTAACATCCTGACGTTATGAGACAAGTAAACAGTAGTTTTACCATCTGGGGCCTCAGTCTAGGAAGAGAATGGAGATGGGAACACAGACAACAATACAACTTGGTGTGAGAAGCTCTATAATAAAATCTTTCTCAAAACACAGGAACATGGGTATAGTTCTGGGAAGTTAATTTTACTCTTTAAATCTTCTGAAGAACCTGAAACATACCAGGGTGCTGATCTAAGAAGTATATACTCTTGAACAGGGATGCAGAGAAACCATCATTTCCATCTTAGACAGAAACTGAGTTTGTTAATTTTTTTTTTTTAATTACTGATTGGTTCTTACCTTAGAAAGACAGAAAGTAAAAGGCATCAAGGAATATTTCCAAACAGAATGCCTGTCAATGCTGAAAGGTTATGTTTAAGTAACAAAACCTAGGGGTGGAAGTATCTACCAGAAATTATGGGGGAAGCCGGGATGGCTCAGTGGGTTAAGTGCTCGCTTTGCATTTCCAGGGACCAAGCATCAAATCTCAGCCTCAGCTTGTGTGGACCCATAAGCTGAACTGGAGTGTGTTTCCCATGTATGAGGACCCCAGTTCAGTTCTCACCCTCTGGTTCAACCCCTGGCTCAAGGGGGTATGTCTCCCATGAAGGAGACCCCCACACCAGTTCCTGCCCTGCGAGGCCCCCACCCACCTGTGTGGAACAGAAACCATTCCAAAAAACTGATGACATACAATTATGGAGATTGCTCTGGGCCCTCCCTCTTCTCTCTGACTCTCTCTGTTTTTGTCAAAAACAATAAAAATAAATCTTTAAAAAAAAAGAAATTATGACTGTGCCTACAAAATTTAAGCAGAATAATGCCAGCCTGAAGATCACAATATTACCTTATTAGAGATTTTAACTCAAGTAACTTGTAAAGGTTAAGGACCTGTTAAAGCACTCCCGCCTTTATTTCCCATTTGTAGAAATAATGGCCAGCACTTCATAACGGGGCAGACACTGCACACTGTTCTCCACTCCTGGGGATGTTCTGTGACACCTAGGATGACGTGGAGTAAGCTGAGAAGGAACCAGGACCTGGAATCGTGCCAGCCCCTGGCACTGTGCCTTGATGGTCGTACCAGGTGTCTGAATCATCCTCAGCAGAGGGGCCAGGTATTCTGTTACATTTGAAATTATAAGCAGAATCATAAGACAGTTCTTTGTCTTCTTTGAATGGAGGGGAATTAAGAAGGAAGTCGTTTAGAGGATAAAGAAGGAGCACAGAGGACCTGACTTGCATGGAAATTTCTCAGCCCAATCCCTGTTAGGAGCCCTTTTCCTTTCCTCCTCAGAGACACTAATTGCTCCAGGGTCCCAGGCCTCTGCCCTCTTTGTCTGATCTCAGAGAGGTCTTCAGCTGATTGAAGTAGACAAGTGTTCCAACAAGGCAGCGTGGCCTGCCTGAGTGAGGATTCTACGTCTCCCTGGGGACTGTTTTCTCTGGACTTTCTCCAGTGGCATCTTCAACAATGTTTGCACTCAGAAAGGTTTGTGTTAGAGAAGGAAAAGGACAGGTGTGTCAAAATTATACCCACTGGATACACAGTCAGTGAGCTGGTGTGTTTTCGTAGGCCCACAAACATAGAAAACAAAACAAACACACAAAGAAAAACAAGACAATGGTGACCATTGGCTGGATTAGAAACAAGGGCAGGGGAAGCCGGGATGGCTCAGTGGGTTGAGCGCTCACTTTGCAGCGCCGGGGACCGGGGATCGAATCCCGGTCCCAGCCCGTGCGGAACCATATGCTGAGCTGGGAGCTCCCCCAGTTCAGTTCTCTCTCTGTCTCTGTCTCTCTCTCTCTCTCTGTCAAAAATAAAAATAAAAATAAATAAAGAAAAATATATTAGAAACAAGGGCAGGGCAAAATAATGTTCCAAAGATGGCTTTAAAGGGTCCACTCTCCTTCAAATAGATTGCTCTGTCTGTTAAATAAATTCTTTAGAGGATTGGGTATTCTGGTTTTTTTTATTTATTATTATTTTAATAGGCCTCAGCCAGACAAATTGGTTTGGCCTCACTGAATGTTCTATAGCTAAAATCCTGCAGAAACTGGCAAAAATCCTGCTATCTACACCTCTTAGAAGTGGTACGTGGTCATATACTTGCCTATAGCAATGATTCTGCTTGAGAATAAAGACTCCTGTAACATTACTGCATTCACCTCCAGAGTGAACGGTAGGAAGGTGAACAGAAAACCTACTTGATGACTCAGACCACAGACCTCAGAATAAAATCAATAGGGAAGTTTGGATTTGTTTTGGTCTTGGATTTCTCTGGGTCCAAATAAGTGTGGTGACCTTAACTACAGCCAACTTACCACAGCTTGTCCTCAACACATGTAAAAAGCCTCTGTTTATGTGACCCACATCCCGTTTGCCATTTCTTACTTGCTGTTGTCCTTGGCTTTGCAATACTTCTTGCTCTCTGTTCATATGTTTAGACTTCACATTTTGGAATCTCCCTTGCTTTTGCCATCCATTAAAAGAGTTGCAGAAATCGGTTCTCCTTTTCTACACACCCTGCGGTGACAGCTGGCTCTTTCTGATTGCTTGGTCTGACTGTGATATGGGGCAGAACAACAGCTCAGCAAGCACAGAGATTCCCACTTGCTTAGGGAAAGAGTTGGGGTCTATTTTCTACCTTGATGGCGCTGGGTAGGCTGGTTTGGGAGTTTTATAATAGTACAGAACTGAAGGTGGGGTTTGTCACCCAGGAGAAGAGAGTACAATACCCTCTTATCTGAGAGGCTTGTTGCTGGCATGCCTGAGTCACTTCAAGTCAGGAACTTGAGAAAACAAAGGAGAGCAGAGCTATGGGGAGATCAAACAGAAATACTCAGACGACAGACATTTGACGGCTGGGGAACACAGGCAGTGGTGCATGGGGTTCCTTTGGCTTAAGAGTTGGAAAGTGTAGTTTGTGTCTGTAGAGGCAAAGAGACAGGACAAACCCAGATGCTCAGAAGGCGAGCCTGTTTGTATTCTCAGACACATTAGCTGCTACATCCTTTATGTGCTTTGCTCCCAGCCATGTGATTGATGGGCAACCAATTATCATCCATTTTGCATCACTGGGTAATTTGAACACAAAGTTGGAGATGCCTAAAGAAAGGAGGTAATAGTACTCTAATTATCTGAGCCACCTTGACACCCCCAAATATCTCCCTCTTCACTCATGGGCTAGGCAGTGTCCCAAATGACTTTGGAGATGTTACTTTATCTCTCCAAGTCTAAGTTTGATCATTGGGAATATGAGGATTGTAACGTCTATCTCACAGTGTTGTTTGCTGTTGTGTGAGAATGAATATAAAGCACTGAACCACGGTGATGGATGCAAAGTAAATAGTGAGGATAATGCCAGCTTTGGGGTCTCTTGAGCCCAGACCTGACAACTCTGCTCTGATGTCTCAGATTCTGCTGCTTTGAACTCATTTGTATCTCTCAGCCTGGGCTCATTACAAGGACAATGTCATAATGCAAAGGTAACGATTGGAGTGATGCATGCATGAGCCAAGGAAACACAGGATTGCCACAATACCAGGAGTTGGGAAGGGTCCTCCAGAGCCTTCGGAGGGAGCCCGGCCCTGCTGACACAGGATTTGGACTTCCAGTCTCCAGAATGCCAAGAAAACAAATACATGCCTGTTGTTCTAAGCCACCCAGATTGTAGTAACTTGTTACAAAAGCCCTAGAAAACAAATACATCATTTTTAGGGATAAGCCAAAGAGTTGAAAAATGGAAACCCAAAGATAGGTATTACAGATGGCAAATTTCAATGACTTTATAAATTAAGAGGATAAGTTAAAAAAAAAAAAAAAGGTAGCAACATCTAGAAAGAGAAAGTGGGATGAGCCTGATTCTGGATGGAGGTGAATGGCCAGAGAAGGGGACACCGACGACCTTACCGTGCAGAGATGAGTAAATGTGTACCTTCCAGCATGTGAGAACTGAAAAAGGGAGCCGACAGTAACTTACGGGTATGTCCTGATACCTTGAGACCCTTAGAAGCAGGGCTACTAGAACCAAGGGGTCATTGCCCCACTGCGATTGACTATCACATTCCACTGGCAATGCCAGGCTGCTGGTTACACAGAAATTGTGAAGGTGGTTGATATAACTATTGATTATTAGGAAAATATTTGATTTATTTGTCTCATAAACACTTCTCCTAGTTATTACTTTTCTGGATGAGAAGCAAGCCTTTGAAATGAAAACACAGCTTCCCACAGCTAGTAAAGAACATAGCGTGACCGGAGGGTCAAGGGCGAGTCTTGGCAGGGTCAGCACAGGACAGAGGCCACTCATGCTGTTTTAACCCAGTTGGCGCCCTAGCTCTGATTCCAATGATTTATTCAGCATGTAAAACCTCCAGCTCTCTGTTCAATTATTTAGTACAATCTCTGGTTGTTTTGAGGCCTTAATAGGGCTGAATAAATCTCACACACTGAAAATTTGTCAGCAAAAGGACTTTCGTGCAGAGAGCAAAAACTCCAGGTGTACAGCTGTAACCTTGCACTTTATTCTGGCTAACGTAAAATATGTAATCTCATCCTAGCCTCGCCAGTTTAAACAAATTTGCCTCTTCATTTAATTAAACAGGCGATCCCTCTCTAATTACGTGGTAAAATCTGCTGCAAAGATGACCCTTCTGTCCACCCAGCAAAGTGCTAGAATTGTTTTTTCATCTTATTTTCTTAACGCTTCAGGTGTGCGTTGCATCTTTAATTGCTTAAAACAGTAATTCAAAATTAAGATTACAGAAAGAACACTTGGATATTTTTTTAAGGTTTATTTTATTGTTTGAGAGAAGAGTGGGGCGGGTGAGGGGAGGGCCCAGAGTGGTCTCCGTAGTTGTACACCATCAATGATGACATAGTTTCATTCCACACCAGTGGCTGTGGGGCTGCGCAGGGCAGGAATCGCACTGAGGGCCCTTCCTCGTGGCAGGCGAGAGCCTTTGCTGCTGAGCCACCTCCATAGTTGCCAGTTGTACTGCTGTTCAGCGTATGGGTTCTCACAGGTTGGGGCCAAGAATCGAACCCTGACCTCATGATTGCAAGGCAAGTGCACAACCACTGAGCTAGCTATCCTGGCATCCCTGAACACTTGGATTCTTAAAACCTCTTAAATCAATGAACACAAAATTAACTCTACAAACAAGCAGCACATATAACGCAATGTGTCTCAAATGGCATTCACTCATTTACCACCTTCACAATTTCAAAATTGTTGTCATTTATGAAGAACATCTGTGTCATTTTTTGCTTATTAAAAAAAATCAACTTTTCTTGCTTAAAACCACTTAATTAAGAAGGAGTCTATATATGAGTATTACCAGAATAAATGGAAAGCAAGACTCCTGGTCCACTAGTATGTAGCAACTACCAAAATAAATGCATCATTATTGAAACAAGAGTGTTAATCGGTAGAAAATAATCTAAAATCATTTGGTATATTCCCAATGCTATGAGTGTCATCATTTTGGAAACAGTGTCTGGTAGTAGTAAGTTTTCCTAGACAAAAAGACTAAATTATTCATAACATTTATCATAGGCTGATGATTGCGCTATGCTTGTTACTAATATTCATTCATTTATTTCTCACTACATCTCTAGGAACTACTATTATCATGTTCATTTTGCAGACAAGAGGCCTGAGAAATTGCATCCCAAGTCACAAAGCTGGTAAGTGATGGAGTTCAATGAAGCCTTAGGCAGTCTGGCTCCGGGATCCAGGTTCCTCTTAACTATTGGAGTTTGGATTCTAAATATATATTGAATCTTTCCCCTTTCTCCCATTTCTTTTTGTTTATCTAAACTCATTAGGATTTTATCTTGATTTTTGTGGTTATTACATGAATCTGTGCCTGTGATAAAGCTTCATAAAACTGTAGCTATACCGGGAAGGCAGGATGGCTCAGTGGGTTGAGCACTCATCTTTCAGCCCCAGGGACTGAGGATTGTATCCCAGCCCTGGCCCCAGCCTGTGCATACCCTTATGCTGAACTGGCGTATACCCCAGTTTGGTTCTGTCCTGGTGAGCTTCCCATGAGGGAGGCCCTCGGCTGGTTCCTGTCCTGTACAGAACTGTGTCCACTTGTATGGAAGGAAACTATGTTGAAAACTGATGACATACAATTATGGGAACTGCTCTGGGCCCTCCCCCTTCTCTCTGTCATGAGAACTGCTCTGGGCCCTCCCCCTTCTCTCTGTCTCTCTCTGTCTCTCTCTGTCAAAAACAATAAAAATAAACCTTAAAAAAAATTTTGTAGCTGTGCAAAAGTTGATAGGGTTTTAGTGAGGTGCATAGTCTAGTTAATAGTATTGTGCCAATAAATTTTCTAGTGTTGATAATGTATTGTTATGTAAGCTGTTACCATCAGAGGAAGCAGGGTTAGGGATACATGATACCTCTTTGTACCATTTTTGCTACCTCTTGTGCATCTGTAATTATTTCAGAAATATTTAATTTGGGTTGTTACAACAGTGGGAGTCTTCCTGCTTTTTGTTTCCCTGTCCTGCTCTCCAGCTCTTTTCCTCTTGCGGCCAGAGGGACCTTTCTGACTTCATCTGTTATCTACTTGTGGTTCTTCCACATCCCCCATTATCTGAAGGATGGAGTTTGCATTCCTTAACATTCTTAAAGGTCTGGCCCCCACTCAATCTTCAATCCCACCCACTGGCTGTGTGCTGCATTACCATACCGCACTTCCGACCGAAATACTATTTCTTCCCTGAAGGCATTGTGGATTCACTACTCTGGGACTTTGCTTCTGCTTTTCCTCCTACCTGGATACCCTTCCAGGCCCTCTCCACCTGCTGATGTGACTTCTTCCTTCAAGGAGAGTAGAAGATCAGATTTGTCTCCTCGGGGACTTTTTTCCAGCCCCCTTTTCTCCCCACCTGAGCTGAACTAGGTCCTCAGAAGTCAACACAGCACCTGATACATCCATCTTGGCAGTTCTTAAGTTGCAGCATATACATCTCTGTAGTTTTTTTCGGGACAATCTATGAGGATTAAAATAAATCTGCCTTGGATATAAAACCTTACTGCACAGTGGGACTGAAATAACTGTGCTTATTGGGTGAAAAACAATGAATGGATCCCTGGGGTTGACCACTTTCTCTTTTGTCAAAGGTCCATTCACGTAACACTAACTGAAACACCCTTCTCTTTACTGTACTGCACTTCTATGTTACCCTCACTGGAAGCCACACTTCGTTTTCTCTTGAAACATTTTTAAGTGATGTTTGAGAGATTCCTAAATGTACAGAAATCATTTCAAAGCCTATCTGTTTATGGGAAAATAAAAAAGCTTATGGTATTGCTTCAAGATTGAATATTTCTACTGGGAAATATAATGCCTTCATGTTCATTCTACCATCCAAGGCCTGATCACTTTATACCATTTCCTGTCTTACCAAAGCTACCTTTTATGCCCAACAGAGCAGATAGTTTTACATTCTTTAAATTCCAGCAGAAACTTTAGGTTTTAAATATTTGGAATTTTCAGTTTATTTTGCTGTATTTTCAATTTACAGAAATATAAGGTATTTATATTCAACCTTCAGTACGTTCTCATTTTGATATTTCAGATATCATATAGCACAGATGTGTCTAGGGAAAAAGAACTCACCAATTTAATATTTGCCTTTTCTTGATACATATGGGAAATTTTTGTTGGTTAAATGTGTCCAGAAGTTACTTCCAGGAATTTGTTGAAATCATTGTATATGCAGAAGTTGTAACAATTAATGGTAAATATATGTAGCTAGACAGGCACATTTCACTCTCAGCAAGTGTCTCAGGCTAGTTTGAGAGTGTGGCCTGTTTTAGGAGGCCCCAAGCTTGGTTTGATCACCATGTCCCTCCATTGTGAAGCTCAGGTGCAGTCTGGACATTCAAGACATATTTCAGATGTTTTACCAACTGGAATGACTAGCATGTTGTTTAAGAATACTTACTCCAAAACTAGGATCACTCATGGGGGAATTCTGAGGTGACTTAATGGCATTTGTTTAAAATAAGCAGTAAGGATTTCTTTAACAAATAAGGAAAATAACTTCAGACAGAGAGTATTGGTTGAAACTTAGAACACATACAGTTGTCATGAGTTGACAATTTGAAATCTGGAGATGCCTTCCGGTGTTGTCAAGATGTTTAAAGAGAGGTCTGTTTTCTGCACTAGTGTGCTTCTAAAAATGTAGTGCCAATGCCAATCCCCTGAAAAGCTGCCAGGTAGAATCGGTTATGTAATCCTATAGACTCCTGCAGTGTTGGTAAGGAGAACAAGCCCTACTAGATGCAGGTGTTCTTCTAAGCACCTTACCTGCATTATTACCTCATTTCATCAGCAGCAACCCTTTGAGGTGGATACAGTGTTGTCATCTGTCTCATGGTGTAGATGAGAAAATTGAAGCCCAAAGAGGATAAGTAACTTATCTGAAGCCGAACAGCTAATAAATGACAGAGCAGGACTACACCCAGGCTTTGTGGCTCCAGACCCGTTTTTAACCATCCTGTTAGGCTGCATCCCATTCCTTCCATGCCTCTGCCGGAGTGCTCACCCTGCTGAAAGTAAACTGGGTCTTCAGGTGTCTCCTTGGCTGACCACAGGCTGCAAAGCCTTTATGTGGCTTAGCCCTGTGTTCCAAATGCCAACAAGATACTGCCCATTGTTAACAGCGTAAACAGTTGTCGAGTTAATAAATGTTCCTTCTGTTGATTCAAATGATAGGGGCACAAAATGAAATAAGGAAAAGATGAACTTGAAAATATGAATCATTTTGTGCAGTGGAGAACAGTATAGGCAAAGACCCTAAGGCAACAAACAAGGAGAAAGAAAAGAAGGACTAAGATTATCTGGGAATTTCATTGGCTCTGTTCACTTTGTCTCCATTATTAACGGATCATTTAAATGGACTGCAGTTGACATATTTTCTGGTGAGTGTATTTTTTGGAATAAATTACATTACCCTCTTCTCATAATACCAAAATCGTGTTCCAAGTGATTCCCACTTTCTATCCGCAAACAAAGACCATTTCATACAGTCAGGCAGTGAAGGGAGTTCTCATAGTCAGATAGCCTGTCATTTTATGCTGAAAACCTTCTCAATTGAGAATTTGTAGAAAATTAAGAAATCTTGGAAATAACCTTACCAATAGTACTGGAGTCCCAGGTCTGACAACTGCTGTCAACATGGAGCTACCCGAAAGAGAATGTTTTTTGAGAGGTAAAGAACAATTATAATAATTTCTTCTAGAAATTTGAAAAGCTGAACTTCCCTTCCAGGAATAGAAAGCGCTGCTTTTTGCTCTGTATTAACACTGCCCTGAAAGAATCCCATGGAATCACTTAGGAGAAGGACAGTATCTTGTTCTTTCCTTCACTTTTAAAAATTGGTCAGGATATAAGTGCACGTACATGTTTATCTCAGTGTCCCAGTTTATCCTTGTCTATTTTATAATCTTCCTGTTTGTGTGTGTCTGTCCCAGGGAACCACAGCGAAAACAAATGTCTAGTGAGGCTTCCCGCAGAAATAAAAAATGTAAAGGTAAAATGCATTCCTCAGTAAATCTATTGCCAGGGGAAATGGAGTAGGAAGGCAAGTTTCAAACAGATTTTTCCAGAAACCTAGACAAACTGTGAGAATACGTGTTGTTGCTTCTTGTGGTAAACCATTAAATGCTACAATGTTGAAGTGAAGAAAGGCTTAAAATTTGCAGAGGGCACACTCATTTCCCATGCACAGGACTGTACGATGCCACGTTTATCATCACAAATGATTCTGTGCCCAAGGGCCAGTTGCAAATAGATGGCAGTGGATTGTGGATGTCTGGTGGGTTTCTAGAGACAACTGCGATGATTAAAATTCGCAGTAACTAGAACAAAACATTAATCATAGGTATGACACGGCTGAGATTGCTAGTATGGGGCTTGCAAATATGGTTGCCTTTCTTCAGTATAGTCTTTGTTAAGCAAGGATATTTAATATAGGCTGAGATTGTATTCAAAGCATAATTTATTTTAAAGCCTCCATGTTTTATTTTATATCTTATTTTATTTTGCTGGGGTGACTTGGAAGACTAGTGTTGGTTTTGAAATCATTTAAATCTTAACCAAGATTTACTAAGCTGAGATGTGTGAATGTGGAAGATCACTGAGCTTTGGTGTGGAGTATTATCTAATAGGTCATATTAGGTAATGTACCTGTGAGTCTCATTAGTCACCTCTTATTCCTCAAAATAACATACCACGGTGTCACCATCTTAAATGGTCATGGGTCATTATCACTTAAAATCTTTCCTAGAATTCATTTTTTAAACTATTTAATTTTAATTTCAGAATAATAACAAGATTTTAATAATAGTACAAAGAGTTATTGTTTGCTTTCTACTAAGAGTCCCCCAAATGTTAACCTTCATCATATTTATCATTTATTCTATCTCTTTCAGAATTATACTCTGTGTTGCTATCTTATACCACTTTAATATGAGCTTTTTAAGCTGTTTCTAAAATTTTTAGTTGCCATTTAATTTTCATGGTCTAGGGGATGCCGGGATGGCTCAATGAGTTGAGTGCTCATCTCTCAGCTCTGGGGTTCAAGGATTGAATCTTGGCCCCAGCCCGTGCGGACCCATAAGCTGAACTGGGGAGTGCCCCCGGTTTGGTTCTCACTGGGGCATGCTTCCCATGTGTGAGGTGCATGGCTTATGAGGGCATGCTTCCCATGGGGGAGGCCCCTCCAGCCGGTTCCTGCCCTGCGTAGCCCCGCAACCACCTTTGGAATGATAACTATGTTCAAAACTGATGACCTGCAACTACGAGACTGCTCTGGGCCCTCCCCCTTCTCTCTGTCTCTCTCTGTCAAAAACAAAAAATTTGAAAAAAAACAAAACAAAAATTTTCATGGTCTAAGATGCCAAAGAGAGAATGGGATAATTTATCAACTTTCAGAGAATCAAATATAATGAATAGTCATTTGCTCAGACAGCAAATGCAAATAAAAAAACTATGGTAAACAACCAAAGAATTTCAGGAGTTTTAATGAGAAATGGGTGGGCAAAAAAACCCCAACAAAACAAAAAGCCTAGTTCCTGCTTTTTTGGGATACTGGAACTTCTTGGATATCTTATTTTTCAAAGGAGCAGCCTGACCATATTTGTGCTATGCAGATATGTATGTACCCTTAGTCCAGAGAGTGACAGGCAGTAGGAGGTAGGCAATTAAAGAAGCAGAATATAAATTTGATTAAGTATAGGTGAAATCAATATGGATGTTGGAGAAGAAATAGTTTTGATTAATGTAATTATTTTTAAAATCTATGTGTGGAATCACTGCCTGTGAAGCTTGGCCTGAATTATGAAGTACTGACCCAAACCCTACCACCTTTGTGTTTTGTGTGCTTTCTTTATACCCACAGTGTGTGTGTATGGTCCATGAAATGACCTTCATTCCATGGAAAAACAAGGATATGATAAATTCTTTTTTTTTTTTTAACTAGAGCAGTTGTAATATTTGCTAAAGTGTGAAAAGTTAGGTGGGCATTTATTTCTAGGGGCATTGTCTATATCCCATCCTAGATTGAGTATATTTTGCATTTTTTATGACCAGCTGATATGCAGGTCACTTTATGAATAGAGACAATTTGTTATATGTTTTGATATTGTTAAAGATCGGCAGGGTTCTCATTCATTGAACTGTCATTATTACTTGTTCATAATTAAGTACTAAAAATGTTTTAATTTATATTAGTAAATTGCCACCAGCTATTAGAGATGGAGGGGGAGGGGGAGGGTGGCTTGACCTATGTGGTTTTACTCAGATCAAGATAAGCAACCTTTTTTTTTAAAGCCTCCATACCATATTAAACCTATCATAAAAATGAAACTACACTAAACAGTATAGCAGCAACTGTTATTTATTGAGCACCTACTATGTAACAATGTGTGTACTAGGTAAAAAATATATCTCTTTATTTAATCTTTACAGCAAATTACTAATGATGACTCTATCATTTCAATATTTTGATTAAAGTGATCCATGCACAGAAAAAGGAGTGAATGATCAATAACCAGTGGGTGGTAAATTGAGGACTTAAATGTAATTTTTTCTCTCATGGCAAAGCTTGTGACTTTAACCATTTTGTTAAATTGCTTCTCAAGCTAATTCATAAATAATGAATGTATTTAAGAAAGTACTACAGTACAAGAGCAATCTTTCCCATTAAAATTTATCAATTTATTTCATAACTTGCTAAAACTGGAAGCCATGCCCAGCTAATGGTTGTATGGCTTGTACATTGCACACAGGTGCCTGCACAGAGGGACAGTGACAACATACCTACCACTCTTGCTGAGCCACTGTCTGGATTCTTCTTTGTTCACTCACAGGGAACACCATTTTCTAATACCAAGCAGCAAGGAAATGCACATTGATGCTCACACTATTCTTTCCCTTACTTTCTATGTCTCCATTAGAATGTCTCTTGGAAATTCATTTTGATATTTTAAACTGGCCAACTACCTTTTCTAAGTTTCAGGCCAGCTTGTTGTCAGACACTTAAAAATGAGCATCGGTGATAACATTATTCTCTGTTTTTAGCTAATCAGAAGTCTTGCTGTAATTAGCTCTTTGTTCAATTCATGCTTTTGTTTTCTATGATCACCCAAACATGCAGCCTGTAGTCCCCTGGGTGCCACGGGCATGTTTACCCACACAAATACTTTTCTCTAGTCCAAGACAATAATTATCATGCATCTTACATTTCAAAGAAGTACCTAGACTCTATCTGCTGGCCGCTGTGTGTGTGTGTTTTATCATCATTGAAGACTTGTATTATCAGCAAATAATGACTACTCACAACCAACTTTTGTGACCTTGATGTTAAAAATTAAGAATTTAGAACTTTTTAAAAAAGATCTTGTATCTTTATATGTTTCAATAAGTTTTAACCAAATTTGAACACTTATATCATTTGTTCCCAAGCAGTGGTACACATACCCCCCGGGTACATGCTGGGCCATATCAGAGGTATGCAAACAATAATCAGTAATGACAAAATAAAAGTAAAAACATGCAAAACACTAGTTATAAAACAATGTTAAGTTTGAATGGTCACTAATGCACACACTTCAAAATTAGATTACATTAGTGAATGGGGATTGGTGAGGGTGTGGCTATGAACGTTCCCCCCAAACTGCTCCTCTATTAATCATTGTGCAGTTTCAGAACAATCTATCTGCTACATTTCTAGAACTTCTCCAAACATATAAATACGTCTATACAGACTGTTTGATCAGTTTAGTTATTGACTGAGTAAAAGTAAGTGCATTGTCTTTAATCATGATTCTTTTCAAGTAGTTTTTTAAATTTAATGTTTAACATACTTTCAGTTATTATTGTCAGTGATGCTTAAATATGTTAGTTACGAATCAGTGGTTGAAAACAGGAATGGTTAACAAAACAAAACTTGATATGCACTATAACCCATCACCAAGTAATTCTCAACACGTGTCTGCAGCTACGAGTACACCCACACTGGGGAATAGTAAAAAGGTGTGTGCCTCAGATATGACACAGAAGAAAAGGAAATACTCTGAAGAGTCTATGAAGTATGGGTTTTCATTTGTAGGGGATGATGGGGGTGTGGGGAAATATTATCCAACTGTTGCATAAAACCCTCTACTCATGTAACATGTAGATACTAAACATCCTATTTTATAAATACAAAGAAAAACGTATGCTTGGTGCTTAGAAAAGTGTCCAACTCTTCATACATAATGTCAGGAAAGAAAGAAAATGAGAATGTAGTTGAGGCTTCTTACTATAATGCTTATCACGTAGCTAAATGTGGTGAAAACCACACCATAGCTGAAGATTTAATTTCTCTTTGTAGTGATGTTACAGTTCACCCAACAGAGAAACCAAGCGGCACTTGAGAGATAGGAGTTACAAAGCTTTATGCCGGCGGGCTCACGGGAGTGTTATTCCAAAGTCTGAGACCTGACTGCAGGAAGTATCAGGTATATATAGGCAGAATTTCACTCAGTTATTTTCTATAAGTTGTTTTGCCACAGTCACATATCTAGGTTTGGCAGATGCAGGCGCCAGGAGAGTGTAGGTGCCGGGAGAGGCCCAGGCCACAGGTGCAGGGAATGAGCAGACTGCAGAAGCAGGGGAGTGACAGTGTAAGGAGCAAGGGAGATCTACAGAAGCAGAGGCTTCCTTGCAAGCAGTGTTACAGGGCTTTGTCCACATCAGTACTGTTACCGGAGGCACCCAAGATTACCCCTTTGCAGTTACCAAAGCTGTTACCAGAGGGAAACTGAGTCCGGGATCATGCTGCCTGCACCATTCAGCCAATAGACCGACACAGGAGTTGGGTCATAGAATAAGTGTTTATTGTCAGAGCACCAGTGACCTGAGATGGCAGTGGGTTTCTATTCTCAAAGACTGCCTGTCTCCTCCAGTGATGCTACCAGGCCAGATACCAGGGCCGCCACTGTGCCTGGCAGACTGAGCTGGCTGCTCCTGCCAACCAACCTCGCCAAGTGCCGCCCTTTGCTAACCAGACCTCCATGTCCCAAGAGCCCATCTTTGCTTCTATGCCTTGCGGCTCAAGCCAGCTGCTGTGACCCAAGATCCTCTGAGCTGTTCTTCTGCATCTGCCCTTCTTTTGTTTTATACCCCTGCGTGGAAGGCAGTAGGAGGGCCCTTTTTTTCCAACTAATAATGACCCATTGCCAGCAATTACCCTCACCTAGGCTAGTTTGCAGCTCTTAGTCAGTTGTGGTCAATTAACACCAACTAAGCCCACACCTCTCAGCCCCTATAACAGGGGTGGCAAACCTTTTGGCGATTGAGTGCCAAAGTTTATGAAATAAGAGTATACTCGCTCGACTTGCATGCCAACCCATTGAGTGAGATAGAGGTATCGATTATTTTTATGTCTATAAGAGGCATAGGATGTTTTTATAACAAAAAACAATAATTTTTTAAATGGTAGTCACAATTATTTGTTTTGAAGTTTAAATATTTTATTAGAGTGCATAACAAAGGTAATTATATAAATTAAATACCATAGAAAATCTCTATCAGTCATTTATTACATTTTTATTTGGTGTAGAATAACATGATATTATAATAAAATTATAATTTATATGAAACAAAAAGGAAAAAAACATGTGACAGAATTAAATTATAATAAACATTAGTCATCAAATGCACAGAGTACCCATGAAAATTAAAGAATCCTCTATCATTGTTAGTGTGATTTCTGTTGTGCAGAAGAAGACAGATGAATCACATCAGGTTTATATTTTGTTGTTTTTAACATTACACAAGCTGCACTTGAGGCATCAGTTAAATTACTCCTAAAATCGGACTTGACCAGGTTCATAATTGAAAATAATGATTCACATGAGTAAGTAGAGGAAAATATCGAGAGTATTGCCACTGCTACATTTTTCAGACACTGAAAATTTTCAGGCAAGGAATTCCATGTTTTCAGAACTTCATTTTATGCATTGTTCAGCGTTGACCCAGCTAACCTATCTCTTTCAATACTTTCTAATTCATGTCTCAAATCGATAAATTTTTGCCTTCAAATACAGCTACTCTGTAAGTCAATCAACTGCATTTCAAAATCATACAAATTAATCCATTGGAACATATCCAACTTCAGTTCGTTTAGTTTTACCTTGTCTGCATATTTTATGAATTTTCCTGTTTCTTCGAATGACCTGAACCGAGTAAATCTTAAAGAGAACTGTTCTAAAGTCAAATCAATAACTGATAAGAATTGTATCTGGGATCTGTGAACATCTGGAATTTGATCTCCAAGATTAGTTAGGTGTTTTTGGAGATTTGGAAAATATTTAAACTTGCCAGTGTTGATATCATGTTTAAATACTCCTAATTTGATTTCAAACAACATGCTGCAATTACAAGTTGTTCATATGTTTCAGGTGTGACAGCAACGGGAGAGTAGAATACTCGAAAAATTTGACTCAATAGCCCAAATGCATTTTCCGTTACTCTGTGAGCACAAGTTAACCTGTAGTTGAAGATGACTTTAGATTTTTCTCCTCGAGCTGTTATTTTACAATATGGCTTCATGCCATGTTTGTGTAATCTGAAAGCTTCATCTCCAACTATAACATAGGGCACTACTTTATTCGAACCAGGAAGTCTCTCATCTGGAGGAAATATATTTTCCGAAAGCACTTGTTTCCCCATGACAGACTTCGCAAAAATTCCACTGTCCCCCTCTTTTCCATATGACCCAACATCTATCTATTGCTATAAATTTAGAGTTGGCATCAACCAAAGCAAGTAATACAACAGAAAAGTACTCCTTATAATTAAAAAATGTATACGGCGCTCTTCTTTGTCTTCCCATCTGCAACTTAGTCAGATTAATTTTAGTTGTTATTTGGACCCTGTAATCTAAACTCACAGTGAAATTGCCCTTAGTGCCCTCACAGCTCCGCATGCCAAAATAATTGCTCCGCGTGCCACTTTGGGCACACATGCCATAGGTTTGCCACCCCCGCCCTAGAACCTTCATACTGATGGGAAAGAGCTTCATCAGGTACTTTGACTTACGGCTGCCCTGGGCAGCCTCCTCCTTCTGCGGCCCCTTCCTTCTTCACCTTGTTATATTGACTACCTTTTTTTGATGTCTGGGGAAGAACATGTCTGCAAATTTAACACTGTCTCCTTTTCAAACAATACAATGTCTCAGTGAATTCAGGAAATGTCTGATGATGTGAAAGCTATAATAGTAGAATTAGAAAGAGTAAACTTTTTTTTCTGTTCAGGTGACAAAAGTGTAGATGTTGTTGTTGATTTAGCGAGTTAGCTCATCACTGTGAGGTACTTAGTAGGAAATGACATTGAGGAAAACCTGTTGTTTAGTTACCTATTGACACAGCATACCATAGGTGAACATGTTTTCAATGCAATCAATGGTTATTTCATTGAAAAGGACAGTTATTTCAACTGATGTGCCGTATGCACTGATAGAGAGAACCCTATGTCCAGTTGCTTTATAGGCCTCTGTGGCCAAATTAAAGAAGTAGCCCCCCATGTACCATGGAGTCACTGCTGCATTCATAGACGAAGTCTTGCATCCAAGCCTCTTCCTAGTGAACTGAAAGACCTTCTTGATGACGCTGTGAACGTGGTAAATTTTAAGTCACAATCACAAAACTCCTGATTGTTTAAAGCACTGTGTGAAGAAATGAACAGCATTCACAGGATATTACTTTCGCACACGGAGGGAAGGTGGCTGTCTCCTGCCAAAGTACTTACATGGATGTTTGAACTTACGCATGAAGTCTGGGTGTTTTTGAAGACCATTTTCCTCTTGCTCCAAAGTTTTAGGACAGTGATGGGCTTCAACATCTTATACATTTGTAAGATAGTTTTCTAGAAATAAACAAACTCAACTTGGGACTTCAAAACAGCTCAATCACTACTCTCAAAATAACTGACAAAATTGAGTCAATGATTAAACAACTGGACTTTTGGAAAGTCCAATATTGAAAGTATTGAAAGAAGTCAGTCTGAAGTTTATGAAATACTGTACACTTTCTTATCTGAGAATAACTTGCACTTATCCCAAAATGTGAAAAAAAATATTGTAAGTAACTTAGAAGGTCTTGAAGTAGTCTTTTGTAAGTACTTCCCTCAACGTGTAAAAGAGAACAACTGATTGCAAATCCCTTCAATGAAGATGTCTTCAAAGAAGCTAAACTATCAATCAATCAATGAAAAAGAGCAGTTAATCAAACTTTCAACCATTTCTTTTTAAAATTCTGATTATGAAAGAAAGCCTCTTATTACCTTCTGGGTAGATGTCAGTGAGGAATATAAACAGCTCATTGAGATGGCACTCAAATGCCTCTTGCCATTTACTAATACTGAACTAGTGGAGAGAGCTTTTTCTTCTTACATTTTCATGAAAAATAAGTACCACAACAAGCTTAATGGAAGTCCATATTTAAGACTGTATCTTGCATCTTTTGAGCCTGATTTCAAGAAACTAAGTGCATCAAAGCAAGTTCAATGATCTCACTAACAAAGTTTCAGTCAGGTAGTGATCTGCGTAATAATTATTTCAGACTTTTCTGGTAACACAAATAAATATTAATAATAAATTAAAAGTTTGTTATGTACTTGATCATCATTATCAATACTTAACTGTTACAAATATTGTGAAATTAAATCTGTGGTTTGTACTTTTAGTGTAGTAATTTTTCCATCCTAGCTTATTACCTTATTTACACTATTTTACATTAAGACAGGCACTGAACTAAAGTGTCAGTATTGAAGAAAAAAGGGTGTTTTAAAAACAAGGGGTACAGGGAAGCTGGGATGACTCAGTGGGTTAAGCTCTCGCTTTGCAGCCCCAGAGTCCGAGGATTGAATCCCGGCCATGACCCAAGCGGACCCATATGCTGAACTGGGGTGTGCTCCCAGTTCAGTTTTTGCCGGGAGGCTCCGGCCCATTTCCTGCCCTGAGCAGCCCCGCGCCCACCTGTGGAGTGAAATTATATGGAAAACTAATGCTGTCAACTATGGAGACTGCTCTGGGCTCTCCCCCTTCTCTCTGTCTCTCTGTTTCTCTGTCAAAAAAACAATAAAAAATCTTTTAAGAAAAACAAGGGATACAATTTATAAAAATGGGTTTAAAAGGGGTACATAAGTAAAGGAAGGTTGGGAGCCATATTAAAAGTGGTGCCTCCACAGTTACAAAAATGAATGATTATTCCCTTCAGTCATAGAACATTTAAATATGTACATGGCAGAGTATTAAAATTCTCCCTTAGGGATAAGGAGCAAGAGCAGATAGTAAGAGAGAAGTCTCAGGAGCACATAATTTTGAGACCTAGAGCTAGAAATAAACTACAGAATCAGACTTTGTTTTGTTATCTCCTCCATTCCCTTTCCTCTCCTTATTTTAGTCTATGAATCATTCATGTAGTAAATACTTATTGAGCACCTATTATGCTCTAAGAGTAGGAATGAAGCAATGGACCAGAGAGACTGAGGAAACAACATTAAAAATTTAGAAAAATAATTAATGATTGGGAAGCCTGCTAAAATACGGAGACGATGGGATATGTGGTAGATTGGAAATTATAAATTGAGTCAGTCTTCAACTGAGCAGGTTTCTTCCTCTTATCCACTCACAGGACTTTGGAATATCATCAATTATATTACAGAAATATGAAAAGTTTTGTGAGTATGGAATATTGCACATGAAAATGATAAACTTAAATACATTCATAGCCATCAGAGTACACACACACACACTTAGCAGTTGAGCATCTGCCACACAATCATGAGGTCCAGGGATCAAATCCTGACCCCGGCCCCAGACTGTGCAAATCCATGTGCTGAACTTGGTGTAACTGGTAACCATTGGGATGGTGGTGAAATTCTCGCCTCCCACGTGGGAGGCCCCCAGTTCGGTTCCTGCCCCACACAGCCCCACATCCACCTGTGTGGAATGAAACCATGTCCAGGCTAATGATGTACAACTGTGGAGACTCCTGTGGGCCCTCCCCTCCTCTCTCTTTCTCTCATCTCATCGAAATAAATAAATAAATACAGTGTTCCCTTGCCACTTCGCGCTTCATGGTTTGCGGCTTCAGTGCTTCGCGGGTTTTCCCAAAATATTGTCGCACTGTGCCTGGCACCCTGCAGGTGCTCAGGGAACACATGTGATTAAGTGGACGTGCTGGTCTCCCAGTATTAGACCAGATGGAGCCTGAGAGCACAGAATCTCAACACGTTGGACTGGCTAGAGCAGCCCCAAGGCAGAAAGCAGGGACTAGAGATCCAGTAAGATGGTCGAGGGGCAGTGGGTGGGAGAGGAAGCAGGTCCAGGAGCCTGCCTTTGAGGACAGACCGGGTGGGGGTGGGGGTGGGGTCTTATTGCTATGCATACCTTTAAGGCAGTGCTTTGGAAAAACTTCCGATGTTGAACCACTTAACACCTTTCTAGTCTCACTGCACCCCTTTTGCCCCACATCTGTGCAAGCTGCTAAGAAAGCGCGGGAACCCCTTCCTTTGTGCTGGGAAGGAAGACCAACCCATGCAAACCTCTGCTGTGTGCAAGAGCCCTAACCCAGCCCCACTCCCCAACCCCAATAAAAGCCGAAGCCACCCACTCCTTCCTGCACTCATGAGGGGCCACTTTGGGTGCCTCCTCAGAAAGCAATGTTGATTAATGTTTATTACTGTATAAGGTTTTGTAATTAACCTTATTAATTAGCACTGACATGTTTAAGTAAATACGTATACTGTTGTAATTTTTGTCTTAAATGAGTAAAGTATGAATACTGTTTACATATTT
>PVKE010022807.1:0-25244 GCA_004027555.1 Craseonycteris thonglongyai
ATCATCTAGTTAGTGTACTTCTATACCAGTGGTTCCCAATTGTGTACCCCCTTTAAACCTATTTCTATAAGTTGTACTCCTTGTTTTTAAAACAGCTGTTTTTAAATACTGACAATTTTGTTCAGTGCCTATATATTTTTTTAAGATTTATTTTTATTGTTTTTTGACAGAGAGACAGACAGAGAGAGACAGAGAGAAGTGGGATGGCCCAGAGCAGTCTCCATATTTGACATTAGTTTTCCATATAGTTTCACTCCACAGGTGGGCACAGGGCTGCGCAGGGCAGGAACTGAGCCGGGAGCCTCCTGCATAGGTCCCGGCAAGAACTGAGTTGGGAGCACACCCCAGTTCAGCATTTGGGTTTGCCGGGGCCGGGGCCGGGATTTGATCCATGGTCCCTGGGGCTGCAAAGTGAGCGCTCAACCCACTGAGCCATCCCAGCTTCCCCTCAGTGCCTATCTTAATGCAGAATAGTGTAAATGAGGAAATAAGTTAGGAAAGAAAAATGACTACACTAAAAGTACAAACCAATGATGTAATTTCTTAATATTTGTAACAGTTAAATATTGATAATGATGATCAAGTATTTTTTAAAACTCTTAATTTATTATTAACAATAATATTTATTTGTGTTATCTAAAAAAGTCTGTAATAATTGTTATGAAGATCACTAGCTGATTGAAACTTTGTTAGTGAGGTTGTTGAGCTTGCTTTAATGCACTTTATTTCTTGAATTCAGGCTCAAAGATGCAAGATACGGTCTTAAATTGGACTTGCATTAAGATAGTTGCGGTACTTATTTTTTATGAAGGTGTATGAAGAAAAACCTTTCTCCACTAGTTCAGTATTAGTAATGGCAAAAGATATTTAAGTGCCTTCTCACTGAATGGTTTGTATTCCTCGCTGACATCTACCCAGAAGGTAACAAGATGCTCTCTTTAAAATCAGAATTTAAAGAAGAATCGGGGGAAGCTGGCATGGCTCAGTGGGTTAAGCACTCACTTTGAAGCCCCGGGGACCAAGGATCGAATCCCGGCTCCGGCCCATGGACCCACATGCTGAACTGGGGAGTACCCCCAGTTCAGTTCTTGCCGGGGCCTATGTGGGAGGCTCCCAGTGCAGTTCCTGCCCTGTGCAGCCCTGTGCCCACCTGTGGAGTGAAACTATATGGAAAACTAATGTCAACTGTGGAGACTGCTCTGGCACACCCACCTTCTCTCTGTCTGTCTCTGTCAAAAACAATACAAATAAATCTTTAAAAAAAAGAAGAATTGGTTGAAGGTTTGATGAACTGCTCTTTTTCATTGACTGTTGAATTTCTTTGAAGAATTTTTCATTGAAGAGAGCTGCAGTCCAGTTGTTTTCTTTTCCATGTTGAGGGAAGTACTTATAAAAGGATACTTCAAATCTTCCAAGTGACTTACAATACAGGGATACCTTGGAATCTGAATGCCCCAAAACTTGAATATCTTGGAATCTTAATGAAAAAATCAAGCAAATTTTGCCTTGGAATCTGAATGCTGCTTTAGAATCCAAACGCCAACATGTTGTTCCTGTGGGACATAGTGACTGTATGGCCCATAACTTTATCCGAATACCCACTCATTGTTCATGTGAGATATACTTCGCAAGTGGTGTAGGGGAATTGGTTTAACACAGATTGTATAGACAGCAACCCCTACCCCATCATGATGTACAACCAAGTCGTTGCTGTAGTTATCTCTCTTATACTCTGGTTTATGCGTACATTTCCGGCCACACCTACACTTTGTTACTTATTAAGTTGTGCAAAGCTCTATCTTGAGTTATTACTTGTTAATATTTTACCTTAAAATTAGTAAAATTAATATTTTACTTTCAATTCAGTGCATTTGCTGTTAAAATCATTTGGAAAATTTGGGTTCATGGCACCCAGGAACAGATGAATCCTGTTTCTATTATTTAAAAGGGAAAAATTTGTCTTGGAACTCAAATGTTTTGGACCTTGAACAGGGTTCTGGGAAGGATTAAGCTCAAATTCCATGGCATCACTGAATTCTCCTTATCTCCTTTGGGATAAATGCAAGTCATTCTCGGATAAGAACTTGTGCAGAGTTTCAAACACTTCAGGCTGGGATGCTGGGCTAGCTTAACAGGTTGAGCATTTGCCTTGCAGTGGCAAGGTCTAGGGATTGAGTCCCAGCACCAGCCTACGCAAATCCATTTGCTGAACTGCTGTGTAACTGGCAACCACTGAGCTCTGCAGCAAAGGTTCTTTCCTCCCATACGAAGGCCCCCAGTTCGGTTCCCACCTTGTGCAGCCCCAGTTCCACCTGTGTGCAATGAAACTATGTCATAACTGATGATATACAACTGTGGAGACTGCTCTGGGCCCTCCTGCTTCTCTCTCTCTGGCTCTGTCTCCCCTGCTCTCAAACAATAAAATAATAATAACAATAACAAAGAAACTAAAAACTTCCGGCTGATCTCTTTTCGAAAATAGAGTTTCTAAATCATTGACTCAATTTTGTCGGTTACTTGGAATCTAGTGATTCAGCTGTTTTGTAGTTCCAAGTTGTTTATTTCTAGAAAAGTGTCTATTAAATATGGAAGGCCATTAAGCAAATCACTTTCCTGAAACTTTGGAGCAAGAGGAAAACAATGGCTTTCAAAACTCCCTGGACTTCATGTCTAAATTCAAACATCTATGTAAGTACTTTGCCATGAGACAACCACCTTACCGCTCCATGTAAATGTAATGTGCTCTGAACACTACTCTTTTCTTCATACAGCACTTCAAACAATCTGAAGTTTCATGGTTGTGACTTTATAAAATTTACAACTTTTACATCCTCATCAAGAACATCTTTCAGTTCACTAGGAAGAGGCTTGGATGGAAGACTTGGTCTATGAATGCAGCAGTGACTCCATGGTACATGGGGAGCTACTTCTTTAATTCGGCTGCGGAGGCCTATAAAACAACCTGACACAGGCTTGCCTCCGTCAGTGCACACACCACAACAATTCAACAACTAAGGTCCTTTTCAATGAAATAACCACGGATTGCGTTAAATATCTTTACCTGTGGTATGCTCTGTCCATAGGTAACAAAGCAACAGATTTCCTCAATTCTATTTCCTACCTAATACCTTGCTATGATGAGCAAAACAGATAAATCAGCAGCATCCAAACTTACACTGAGCTGGATAAAAAATAATTCATTTTTTCTAGTGCTATCTACTACTACAGCTTCAATATCATCAGCTATTTCCTGAATTCATTGAGACACTGTATTGTTTAAAAAGGAGATGGTATTGATTTTGTGGACAGGTTCTTCCCCAACCATTCAAAAACCGGTACTATCATACGAAGAGAAATGTGGTGCCATTTGCACCCCATTTAGGTAAGGTACAAAACCTCAGCTGCATTCTCAATTCTTTCTTTCCTGATGTCACGTATGTACTAACAGTTGGATGCTCTTCTAAGTGCTGAGAATAATATGTTTCCTTGTTTTTATGCATTGGGTGTTTAGTTTCTAAATGTCACTTGAGTAGAGAGGATTTCATACAACCGTTGGATAATCTTACCCCACATACAATACGCAAAGGCTTAGGACGTCATCATCTCCTACAAATAAAAACTCATGTTGAATATGCTCCACAGAGTGCTTCCTTTTCTTCTGTGTAGTATCTGAGGCACACACCTTTTTACTATTTCCTGAGGTGGGAGTACTTTGTAGCTTCAGACAACTTTTGAGAAGTACTTGCCATGGGTTATAGTCCACATCAAGTTTTTGTTTATTAACTGTTCCTCTTTTCAACCACTGATCCATAAATGACATGCTTAAAAATCACTGACAATGGAGAAAGCTAGGATGGCTCAGCAGGTTGAGCACTCACCTTGCAGCCCCGGGGGTCCCAGGATCAAGTCCCAGCCCCAGCCCATGCAGGCTCATATGCTGAACTGGGGTGTGCTTTCCATGTGGGGGACGCCCAGTTCAGTTATCACCCCCCAGTTTGGCCCCTGGCTTTAGGGGACGAATCTCCCATGCGGGAGGCCCCCAGTCCAATTCCTGCCTTCTGCGGCCCCTGCCCACCTGTGTGGAACGAAACCATGTCAAAAACTGATGACGTTCAACTATGGAAACTGCTCTGGGCCCTCCCTCTCCTCTCTGTCTCTCTCTGCCCATCAAAAACAATAAAATATATCTAAAAAAGAAAGAAAAAGAAAAGAGCTACCAGCTGATAAGAATAAATGCTGGCATGAGGTGCTCCTGGAAAGCTACCCTGGAAATCACAACAAATGAAACAACTACAGTTCAACAAAAAATTCACTACACAGCTCAAAAACACAGATAAGAGACCCATGCATCACCCCAACGTACCTGCAGGTAGGCAGAGAGGGGCAAACTGGGGAGAGTAGGGGGAATCCAAAAAACACAGGCCACACATCTCTGCTTATAAAAGCAGAGGCATGGCCAGGTTCTGACAGCAGAAGTGGCCTTAGGGCTGAGGTAGGTGGACATTAAAGGGGCAAGTTACTGCTATGTCTGCCTCACACAAATACTAGTTTCGAAATTCTGTTCTCCACTAAAAAGAAGCCATGACTTCTTGTGAAGTGGCTAATTCCAGGACTGGGGGAACAGACGTATTAGCTGAGCCTAAAACATCTTTTTGTGCCAGATAGTAAAGAAGTATTCAAAGTACCAGTGGAAACATGTCAAAAGGAAATAGGAGCTTGAAGAGATTCCCCCACTGAGCAAATCTAGGATGATTATAGCATAAAAATAAATATAAAAGCAGATTAAATCCATCAAATAAAATAAGAACCCATTAAGTTTATGCTGCTGTAAATTTAAACAAATTAAAGTTTTAAGTGGAAAAGAAAGAAAAGTTCTACCTTATAATTGAATGCCAATTAACAAAGAGTTAACGGCAGAACCAGAAAATCACCACTTGGAAACCATCATAGTAATAACTTAGTCAGGCAAAGATCATCAACGGCTGCTAAAATTAGTGGATGAAAATTTTGTGAGAACAAAGTGTCTGCTCACAGTATACTTCTAATTAATCATTAATTAATAAGTACAAAACACTTGTGATTTTACATTGAAGAATTGGAGTAGACACCACTCTAACTATCTCCTCAAAGGGAGAGGTAATGGGGCAAAATGCCATGTGTGCCTCCTGATATGACGCATTGGAAAGAATGCACCATTTCTTCTGCGGAATTTCTGCTTCAAAGCTATAATTTGAATCTAATCATGATAAACAGATGATTTTAAAGCTTGAGAAGCATTTTACAAAGTAATAGGCCTATACCCTTCAACTCTATCAAAGTTGCAACAGATAAGGAAAGAGGAAAGAATTCTTCCAGAGTGAAGGGGACTAAGAAAACATGACAACTAAATGTAACTTCCTATCCAAAGTCAAATCCCTGCATTTAGGAAAGAAACATTTAAAATTTTGGGTGCAATGTGTATCAGGTCTGTACATATCACTTAAATAAAAAATAAAAAAACATACACATATAAACACAAATACTTATGGGCAGATATTTAAACAGAAAACGATAAAGCAAATGGGATAAAATGTTAATAACTGGTGACCTGGTAAGTTTAATCAGAATTTTTATTGCATTTTTTGTAATTTTTTAAGTAATTGAAGTTACTTAAAAACAAAAAGTAAAAGAAAAATAAGCTATAGGAAAAGTCCCTTATTGCACATCACTTTGGTGATTTAACTACAGCTCTAGTTGCACAATTCATTTCTTGAATTAATTAATTTTCTATCCACTTTGCTCTTCACAGAAACCTTTACCACCACCCAGAGGACAGAAGACTCCTCCCATTGTTCTGAAGACTGAGTACTTGGCCCTGCCAGTGCCTCTGCTTGGGGATGTTTCTCCATCCAGTTGGAGAATTACTACATGGTGTCATTACTATACCCCTGCACATTCTTCTCACTCAAATGGCCCAGGAAAAGCACAAGCCACGCTAGTGACTACAGTCCAATTTGACTAATGGGTTGACATTTTCTAAGTTGTTCTGACTCATCTATCCTAGTAATTTACAAGTAAAGAATTTGTAATTTTAGGGATTCCCTGGGTTTTGCATCGTCTTTTTAAAAGGTCACTTTTCTGTTCCTTCTTTGAAACGTTTCAATATTTCTGAATAGAAAAACTTTAAAGCCGACATCTGCTTTCTGCTCTTAACAGCAGTTAGCACAATGCAGGGCATGTATTAGGTACTCAGAAAATAGTTCTTGTCAAACGGACTGGAGCATATTTACCAGTCTTGTACTTTAAGAATACCAGTTTTCGCTATATTAGTTGTGTGCTAAGAAATGCTGTAATAAACAATTCAGCAAATTTAACATTTTTTCATTTATTTTCATTATACAATAAAAAATACAGTAATAAAAATGACAAATAAGATTAAGAAACATTTTAAGTGGAAAATAATAAGCCTGCTAAATTCTATCAGTGGTGTTCTAAATTTCTAAACACCACACATTTTGACATATCATGTACTATAAAGGAATCAGTGACAGACACAGTATTTCAAACTAGAAAGCAGAGCTGTTCTATGTTTCAAACCATGTCATCTGACTCTACAATAATTACTGCTTCCATATAGAAATCTCATGGCTTCTAAGAATTTAATCACTGTCTATTTTTGAAAATAAACTGAACTCTCAATGATAGTGCTTAAGATGTCTATCCCTGGGCTCCAACATACAATAACCATTTACTAAGTGGCTTAGGTAAAATTACTTAACTTTATTATGCCTCAGTTTTATTATCTATAAAATAGGAATATCAAGGGTACTTAAATCAAAGATGGCTGTTAGGCAACAGAAATATGATAGATAGTACATTTTATGGACACTTGAACAACATAAGTTGGAATTTACACAGGTCTACTCTTACTTATACATGGGTTTTTTTGATAAATATGTACAGTCAGTACTGTAAATGTATTTCCCTAATAATTTTCTTCATAACATTTTCTTTTCTCTAGCTTTCTTTATTATAAAAATACAGTATATAATACATATAAACATACAAAATATGTTTTAACTGACTGGTTATATTATCAGTAAGACTTCTGGTCAACAGTAGGGTATTAGTAGTTCAGTTTGGGGTGGGGAGACAAAATTTATACACAAATTTTCAACCATACAGAGAATTTGGTGCCTTTAAATCCCAGGTTGTACACAGTAGCCACTCAGCAAATACTTATTATTGCTATTGTTATTGATTCCATGACTAAATAAAAGAGAAAAAGGGAAAGGATTCTAAAGTGTGTTCATATCATGATTTAATTTCATTATATATATTACTTATACTTATTTTTTAATGTGTGTGTATATGGAGAGGCAGAGAATTTATGAGACAGATTCATAGAACAAATATTATTAGAAAGTGAACCACCCAGTGGTCATCTAATGATCAGTGAATAGCTCATTTTTATTCTTAGACTCTACTGTATTCTTCAGATCTTCCTGAACAAAGATTGCCTTTGTAAATACAACTATAAAAATGCTATTTTAAAAATAACCCACAAGGATGAACCATATTTATTTAGAGTGTTCTAACCACAAAAATTTTGTTCACATTAATTACAATTAGGAAAATGTTATCTTTCTCATTGCTGTAAGAATTCTTCTTATTTCTTTTCATTATAGAATAGCTATGAAGCACAAACTAGAAAATAATACTCTCTAAGCTCCACTCAGGTTGCTCACTCATTCCACCATGTCCTATCCTTATCTTATTTATCTCTCCAATGTTTCTTATTTCAACCTGAATGAAATGCAAAAAAAAGAGAGTATTTTACATTAAGCACGTTATATTTTTTTTCTTTCTGCCAAATGCATTATTTGTGTGTTTGTATTGTTTTATGGTTGAAAAGCAAGTGGGACCCTTTCCAAAATCTAGAAATTAAGCCCTCTCAAGAAGCTATCTGAGGGAATGCCAGAATGCTCAGTGAGTTGAGTTCTCGCTTTGCAGCCCCAGGGTCCAAGGATCAAATCCCATCCCTAGCCCATGCAGACCCACGTGCTGAGCTTGCGTTTGCCCCAAGTTTAGGTCTCACTGGGGTGTGCCTCCCATGTGAGAGGCCCCTGGCTCAGTCAGTTACTGCCCTGCATGGCCCCCCGCCCACCTGTGGAGTGAGACTATGTCGAAAACTAATGTGCAACTATGGAGACTGCTCTGGGCCTTCCTCATTCTCTCTGTCTCTCTCTGCCAAAAACAATAAAAATAAATCTTTAAAATAAAATTAAAGAAGCTATCAGAATACGAATCGTGATAGCCAAGACATGGAAGCAACCAAAGTACCCCTTGATAAATGACTGGATAAAAAACCTGTGGTATATACATACAATGGTATACTACTCAGCGATAAGAAAAGATGCAATTCTGCCATTTGCACCAACATGGATGGGACTTGAGATCGTCATGCTAAGTGAGATAAACCAGACAGAAAAAGCTAAGAACCACGTGCCTCCACTCACATGTGGAACATAAAAGAAACAAAATCTCATAAACACAGTCAATAGTTTAGTGGTTACCTGAGGGTAAGAGGAGAGGGGGTGGGAGAGGAGGGAGGGGAAGCTAAATATATGGTGATGGGAAGAGTTGTATGCCTGGAACCTATGTAATTACTACTAACCAACGTAACCCTAATAAATTTAACATTAAAAGAAAGGAAAAAAATTGTGAAGCCACAGTTATGGAATATGAGATAGAAATATTATATGTCGTGAGACTTGACTAAAAATATGCAGAAAAAGTCAGATGAATAAGGTAAAGAACATATATACGCTCAGTTCTTTGACTACCACACATTTCCCATGGGAAACCAATGTTTTTTGAGCTGAGTTCCAATGACAGAAAATGGGTTTTTATTTTAAAAAGAAAATATGCAATTTTCACCCAAGCTAAATTCAGTAGTTTTTTCAAGCTTATGAAAAAGTACCAATGAGTCTAGAACTTCCTTCTACTCTGAAAATCCTTTCTTAATTTGATTCATAGTCTAAAGACACAGATGTTCAATGCTCAAGGAAAAGAAACAAACATGCCCACAGAGTATGTATAATTGGTTAGTTTTTCACAGGTCTAAGAGTATTTGTTAATAATGTAGGCAGCACTGTGCAAAACTGAGTTTGGAATTACTCAGATTAATTGGTGGTGTAGCTATTGTTTTCTGAGTAAAATGTGTTGTTTTACTTCTCTGGTCTTTAATTTCTTTTATTTGATAAATGGACATAATATTTATTGCATTCAATTTTTAGTTCAAATAAATAAATTTTATTTAACAAAACAATGCAGTCATTGTGCAAGGCCACAGTATATACAAATAAAAATAATGGCACAGTCCCTAACAAAGAGAAATGTACAGTCTAGTGAGGGAGACAGATTTATAGGAAGATATTTTTAGTTTAATAAAATATGTCTAGGACACAGAACTGTGGGAATTACAAAAGGTAAAATACTACCTTATTATTTACTAACTTAAATAATAGTTATTATATGTACTACAAGTATTCATTTATCTCCACAGACTACAGATATAAGTATGTACTTGCACAATATGTTTGACTTACATCATTGTCTACCTATAAACTAAACCCTGAAAAAGCTGAGATAGTCAGGTAACCCAGAAGCCGTTACAATTCTTTTTTTCATACCACTTCCCATACTCATAAAATCTTTTTTTTAAGTGTCCACAACCACTACTATCACCTTCCCTGATAGCTGATAGGGCTGGAAAAGCCCTGGAGTTATTACAAAATGAAGTCAAGAAGATCTATGCTGGCATTGACTGGGAAGAACTTAAAGAAGGATGAATCTCCAATACCCAACCTCTCCCCCACCTTCTACTTTCTTAAACCTAGAGGTGGTCTCAGTGGCAAAACTCAGAAGCTATTTCTTCCACCAGAGGAGGTAAGAACTTATCCCACAGTCTGAGCCTGGTTTCTCTTCAAAAGGAAAGCCAACTTTTAGATATTCTATTGTTGTCCTAAGAATCTATTAACACTTAAGTGTAAAGTTTCACTTTTTACACATTCTTAGTGAAAAACAAAAAAATAACTGAACCGTCATATGTGACTCCATGCCTGATTGTCTGCTACTTTTGGACACTAGAACCACCAGGCAGTAAATTCAGTCAGCTATGTGCCAATCAGAGGGCAAGTGCTTGATGTGCATTGTCTCTTCCAATCTGTACAGTAGACTGGTGAAGAGCGAGGCTCTCTAAATAGCCCACTTTAAAGAATGAACAAACTCAAAGAGCTTAAGTAGTTTGTGTAAGGATACACAGCTGGATACAAAGTTAGTCTGTTCCAAAGGTAAAATTCAAACCCAAGCCTATTTGATCAGAAATACCACCCAGTCCTCAAAAACAGCTATGCATTCTCTTCAGGATTGAAAGAAAGGAAAAAAAGAGAAAAAAATTCTGAAGTGGCAAATGATGCTGGTGAAAAAGAGCAAGAAAGTCAATGCCCATGGAAGAGAAAGTGGACAGGAATGAACTGGCTAGTCCTAATTTAGGGCTTTCAGACTATAGAGGGGCCCCATTCACATAGCTCCTTAAACCCTAGGCCCATGTTTCTCAAACATTAGTATATATGCACATTACCTGGGGGTCCTATTAAAAATGTAGATTCTGATTCAGAAGATCTGGGGTAGGGCCTAAGATTCTGCATGTCTATCAAGCTCTCAGGTAATATCGGGCTGCTGGCCTGGGTCCACAAAGGACTAGATTCCTAAGGGGCTTCCACGCCTGATCTCTGCCACTGAGGTCATAGTGCAGAGCTGGGTAAGTCCCTGCTCTCACTACACAATAAACAGGAGAACCGGGGAAAAAATCATATGCTGATGCCGCTGACCAGGAGAAAGGAGTCCTCAGTAGCTGTAGTATCTTTGTAGAGCACTTCTCATCTACCAGAGACAGTGCTCACCACATACATTCCCAAACAGTCTTTAAACCTTACAACAAGCCTTTGTAGCAAGTATCACTACTTCTTCCCCTTCTTTGCTAAGAAGGAAGTTGAAGATTAACAAATATAAGCAATCTGTTCAAGGTCACAGAACTCGTGAAATAATGAGCGGTCAATCTGACTTTGAACCTGGTCTTAACGACCCCCAACCCCTCTGTTCTTAACCAATTTTCTACATTCTGTACATGACAATAGGATTTTTTAAATGTATATATATTTTCTCTTTTTATCATCAGACCACCCTGAAATTTAGAAAATAAAACCCATACACATTATTGCCTCTATTCTATATGTAAAAATAACACTGGCCTTGAGAAAGTAAGTGATATAGTCAAGGTCACACAGTGGATATATGAACGCTAGGACCGAATCCAGCTCACTTGATTTACGGTCTAGGGTTATAATTGAGATTCTCAGCCTTGACTGCACTTTAGAATCACTTGGAGAGCCTCTAAAATCCTCAGTGCCCTGGCTGCACCCTTGACAAAAATAAACCAAAATCTCTGGAGGTAGAATCAGACATCAGTAGTTTTTAAAGCTCCCCAGATCATTCCAATATGCCATCAAGACTGAGAATCTCTACCATCCATTTCAAGATTGAACCCTGGGTAAATTTTTTCAGAAAAACATTGACAGAATTTACCAGCATATAAATACAAGTAAGGTATAGAATGGGTACTCATAGACTTTTCTGGGGTGGCCTAGAGATCTAACCATAGCACATATACACAGTCATGGCGAACGCTAAATAATTATCTGCAAATAATCTTTTGAAGTGCATATGTGCATTGAACAAAGATGCTCCTTAATGACTGCATGACAGTTTTTTTGTTTTTTTGTTTGTTTGTTTTTTCACTAAAAAATGTAATGGTTGCAAAAGTAGAATGTCAGGCTCTGGTCTGAAGATCTAGAAATCACTTGGGTCTTAATGATTGGTAATTTCTGCAGCCTCAAAGAGCTTTGGCTTCCTGGTGACTTAAGCTGGCCTCATTCTCTAGTCTCTATCCAGCCTTATGATACAAATAGAATGTTCTCCAGGAAGAACAACTGCTGTTTAACAATGCACAAAGGGGCCATATTACTTTTACCTTGTGGGGGTGGGAATGAATTAGTGAAGTGGAGTGTAATTGCCCTAATTAAAACCTGTCCAAAACCATGAGAAACTAAGAGAGGCAACCTGCAATACTTAAAATAATGCAGCCTAGAGTTCTCTGATTCTAAGTAGAGGAGAAATATTAGAATGGGCATTAGCCCATATCTTCAAAATATGGCCTCTGAAGATGCCACAAAAGTTATTTCATGTCATATAGCTCAGCTGAGCATCTAAAAGTATATGCAATTATACAAAAAGGGGCTTTACCATCAGAAGAATCTCTAAGTCTGATTATAATTTTGGTGAGGTTGATGGTTTATCGAGCCAGTTTCAACCAATGACCTAAAATAAATTATCTTTAGAGAAAGCAGTTTTTTTCTATAACTTTCCTTGATCGCGTAAGATGTGTGAGGAAAAAAAAAAGTTTTATTTGATGATTACAATAGGCATTAAGATAACTTATGAGGATTCTATTAAACCAGAAATTTATTTTACATGGGGCACACACACACACACACACACACTCTCACTCATACCCTTCTGTATTATAAAAATACCTTTGAAATGTTCAAAAAGCAATATTACTACCATGATTGCTTACCTGAAACTCATCCTTCTGTCTTGGAAGAAAGAGCCTCTTTTGGCTGTCCTTGCTAAGACTTATTGGTCTAGTGACTCCTTCATCTCTATACACCCAGAGTGTGACATTAGCTTGAGTCCCTGTATTTCCCATCAACACTAAAACCTTCCATTTGTCTTCTGATAGAAGACTCTCACAGCTCTGGGAAGGTCTGATTTCTTTTATAGAGGGGGGAAAAAGCATTAGTGGTAGATCTAATGCAACTCAAGCTGACAGAATCCTTTGTCACATGGAGCCCAAGGACATCAAAAAAGAGCAAGGGAGGGGTGAAGTGTGGGATGGGCAGGGAGCTGCTGTACTGCTACAACTCCAGAGTTATCTGTACTTATCTCTTCACAGCAAGGTTCTGGTCAACTGAAACTGAACTACTGATGTAAATTCAGTTAGGACAATAAACATCCAAAATGCCTGGCAATCTGTCACTTGTCCTCAACAATTCAACATGAATGCATTCTGGAATTTGTAGTCCTGTGTCCACAGATTTTTCCAAGGCTCTCTGCCTGGCTTACAGGATTTTAGACAGAACTATACTACAGTATAAAGTAACAAAAAAAAAATGGAATTAGAACACATTTTGAAATGAGATATAAAGATGGCAATTTCAAGAGAGAGAAAATTTTTATACAATAGTTCTGAAATAATACCCTACTGCAGAGAGCAATGAAAGAATTTGAAACCAAAGACAGCCTTTTCAGAAATGCAAATGGTTTCTGAGGTGCTCAGAGCAGAATAGTCTGTGGGGGCAGAAACCACACAGCAGCAGTCTTTCCAAAGCAGACTCCAACAGCCAAGAGGTGCCAAACAGTCCCCATTGTAAGAAACGCTTACAAAACAAAATTCACAACTAAAATGCCTGTCTTCTTTGTACCTTCTTTAGCCTGTAGCCTCATCAAAGTAGTTACTGGAGCATCCATTGCTGAAAATGTCTCCAAGGCTACTCTGAATTGGTTGTCTAAATTGCCCCCAACAACTACGTGTTAATTCTTAACTAACAATTCTAGGTAGAAATATATTACAGACTTAGGTAATGAGATAAATTTACCCATGTCAAGATTCTTCCTACCTTCAGTTCCTTGATTGAAACTAAAGGCAACTGTAGGCAGCACGTGGATTCTGTCACTTTAGCATCAACAATGATGATTCTGGGTGGTGAGTACATAATGTGATGAATAGATAATGTAATGTAGAATTGTATACCTGGAAACAATGTAATTGGTATCAATTAATGTCATCCTAATAAATTAAAAAAAAAACAAAAAACAATGATGACAACAAACCCACCAAATAATTAGCTATTTCTGTCTATAATAAACAAATTTAAAAAACCAAAAAACTCTATACAAAAAGGATTGAAAAACGCTGAGAGAGAACTGACCTTCATTTTTTCAAGTTGCTTCCTCATTCCTGTCATAGAGCTCTACCATTATTGGAGTAAACATTTCTGCTTCAATTATAATAATAATCACCATTTGTTAAGCTTCAACTACATGCTAGGTTTTGTGTTGAATGCTTCATGTTAATTTCTCATCCCATGAAGTAAGTCATATTATGATGTCCATTGTAACATGAGGAAAAGGAGCAGGGGCCAAATAATATGTGCAAATCATATAATAAGTAAATATAATTTGTAACTCTGAAGGCTCTATTTAAACAAGCTAGATGGGTGTTCTATATTGACATAATCACAGTTCAGCAGGACACAAGATTTAATTCTGTCTTAAAAACCTGACATGTCAAACTTACTCAATCTTCACACAAGTCCTAGGAAGTGCTATCTGTCTCTTGTTACACTGGTGGACTAACCAGGACTCACAGATTCAGCAATTTGCCCAGTTACACAGCAGTAACAGAAAACTGAACTTCAAACCCAGGGAGAGAAAGTTGAAATCTCACACAAATCTAACTGTAATATCAAAGGTATCTGAACTAGAAAAGACCATAAAAAATGGTTCAACAAAATTTTATGACTCAATATAATTTTAAAAACTCAAATATCAGGGAAGCTGGGATGGCTCAGCGGGCAAAGCATTCGCTTTGTAGCCCTGGGGACTGAGAATCGAATCCCAGCCCCAGCCTGTGTGGACCCATATACTGAACTGAGGTGTGCTTCCCATATAGGAGTCCCACAGTTTGGTTCTCATCCTCCAGTTCAGCCCCTGACTTGAGAGGACATGCCTCCCATTGAGAGGCCCCCAACCCAGTTCCTGCCCTGCACGGCCCCCACCCATATGTGTGGAATGAAACCATGTTGAAAAAATGGATGATGTACAACTATGGAGACTGTTATGGGCCCTCCCCGTTCTCTCTGTCTCTGTCTCCATCAAAATCAATAAAATAAATCTAAAAAAACTAACAACTCAAACTCAAATATTTTAAGAGAACACCGACTGCCCTGCCTGCCATTTCTAGTCAAGTGCAATCACCAACCTAGCAATCATACTTAGATTTTCTTTAGACCCCAGACAACAGTGCAATCAGATTTCCACTGACAAAAACTCCATAGCACATCCATGAGTCCCAGAGAGTAATTAGTGATCTGGCTAATTAGGCTGCTAACCTTTTAATTAATGTCTTATGAATATCTTCATCATCAAAAGGATCATTTTTACTCAATTCAAGAAAACTTTATTTAGTTTTCATTATTTGCTAGGTACTGTGTTAGGTTCATTATTCTCTAAATATTAATGGAAGAAATTAAAAATTTTAAAGAGAGGTTCACTCTGGACATACACACTATCTATTGGCAAAAACAGACATATAAATATTTTGATTTCAAACACACAGACACATTTATAGAAAACAAAGGCAATAGTATGAAGTTCAATGTAGAAGAGTGTGGAGAGTAATTAATTGTGAATGGGGTGGGTAAGAAAGGCTCACAGAGGGAACCTCATTGCTGAGTGTAGAAGGATGAACCAGAATTGTTCAGCAGTGCAAGTGAAGGAGATTTCAGATAGAGGGAACAGCATGCCCGGCATGTACTTGAAGTAGTGAGCATAATAGAACTGTACAAGTTAATATGTGATTGAACATGACATTACAAGAGAGAAAGAGAGACGGTGAGGTTATGAAAGGCATTGGTCAAGTTGGGGGTTGGCATACCTTTGTGCAGACAAGAGAATAAGTCAAAATTCTAAATTGGCAATGTGATCTGAGTATTAGAAAGATCAGTGTAAAACAAGATGAGCTGTATATAGCAGGGATAGACTGAGGCAGGAAGACCAGTGAACAATGAACATCGAACAAACCCTGGAAATGGTCAAGATACAACAGTTACCTGCTTTTAGTATTTTAGTGTATCCATGTGTAAGTGCTAGTATGTGCATGTGTTTGCATGTTACTATATGTTTGGCTGGTTTGTCCGATTTAATTTGCAAAAAAAAGTCGATGGTCTCAAAAGCCTCTTCTTCAGGATCTAACATTTACACAAACAACACATTTGCACAACAATAACACATTAAGGTGCACTCATGTTACAAAAATTGATAATAATTAATATGGTATAATCTATAATATATGAATGGAACAAGGTACTAATGTTTGTGCTGTTATCAATTAAATATGAATCCCATCTAATGCCTTGATCTTTTGGAAACAAACCAAAGTCCATTAGTCTCAGATCATAAATGTATCTATTTAAGGAAGGAGAGTTGTGGGGGGAGGTGGGAATGGGCACCAGATATATGGTGGTGGAGGGAGACCTGATTCTGGGAGGTGGGCACATAATGCGATGCATGGGTGATGTGATGTGGACTTGTACTTCTGGAAACTACCTAATTGTTCCCAACCAATGTCACCCCATTAAATTTAACAATAAAATATAATAATAAAAAAATAAAATAAAATAGAATAAAAAAAGAATCATAAAAGCAGTTGCTTTTGTTGACTACAGGTTTAAAATATTCTAACCTGGGGGATGCCTGGATGGCTCAGTGGGTTGAGCACTCACCTTGTAGCCTTGGGGTCCAAGGAGTGAATTTGGCTCTGGCCCTTGTGGACCCATATGCTGAACTGGGATATGTACCCAGTTTTGTTTTCACTGGAGTGAGCTCCATGGGGGAGGCCCCTGGCCTGGTTCCTGCCCTACGCAGCCCTGCACCCACCTATGGAATGAAACTATGTAGAAAACCGATGATGCACAACTATGGAGACTGTTCTGGGCACCCCTCCCCCCACCTTCTCTCTCTCTCTCTTTCTCTCTCTCTCTCTGTCAAAAACAATAGAAATAAATTGAAAAAAATGTTCTAAACTGGAAGAATATTTGATGAGAATTCTGAATTAATTAACGGAGTCCTTCAGAGTCTTCCTAAATAAAATCTATAGTACCTAAAACTTATTCAGATGACTCAAAAATGTTCTTGAATACTTTAATTAAGTACCAATCAGGTTGACTTAACCAATAATAAAAGGAAATAAAAGTAAGCTACCTTTGTGTTTCTTATCTCCTAAACCTCTGGAGAAAGAAAATATTACAGAAACAAATAACAAATAACAAATTAGCTGGTTCTAATACTTCATGGGGTGATCAAAATTAAAGTCAACTAAAAGCATAAACCATCCTCAAAGAGTGTGGGGAAAAAAGACACATTGTATAAACCTTTGTGTTCTTTTTAAGACAACATTTGAAAAATGATGACTTATATTAAAATGTAAAGCAGAAACTGAAAGCAAATATCCTTAATATTTGATATCACAGCATCATAAAAATGATTATTATTTAACTCTAATTTTTTTAATGCAAAATTATCTAGAAAAAATAAGAATTAAAGCATTATCTTCTTAGGCATCATGCAATATAAAATATATATTTCTATAAAATTATCATGAACAGTTTTGCTTTATTCATGAATTTATTGTTTTCTTAATGTATACTAGGTATTTATACAGAAAACAGGAAGCACAAGATGGTAGGGATAGCTAACAGATAGAAAATAAAATCAAATGATCAGGCTGTTTCAACATGCTAGAAGTTTGGACTGATACCAAGACAAAGGACACTGACTAATACCAAAATAAGGTCTGCATTTTAGTTTTAAAAATATCAGTTATATATATTTCAGTGAAAGGATATTATGAGTACAATATTCTAATCTTAGTATATCATAAGAGTACAGTAAAGATGCCCAAAACATGTATTCCAAGAGAAACTTTATTAATAAATATATAGGGTCCACATTAAAGGAATACTATTACTCTGACTGTTAGATTATATGAGAAGACAGGCTCCTACTTAGAGAATCAGACACTAAAAGAAATAATCATAAAGGTACAAATTGGGAATGCTGGGATGGCTCTGTGAGTTAAGCACTCGTCTTGCAACCCCTGGGTCTGAGGATTAAATCCCAGCACTGGCCTGTATGGAACCATATGCTGAACTGGGGTGTGCCTCCAGTTTGGTTCTCACCAGGTCGAGCTCCTTGCAGGAGGCCCCAGGCCAGGTTCCTACCCTGCATAGCCCCGTGCCGACCTGTGGAATGAAAATATGTAGAAAACCAATAACGTGCAACTATAGAGACTGCTCTGGGCCCTCCCTTTTCTCTCTGTCCCTCTCTCTGTGTGTCTCTGTGTCTCTTTCTTTGTGTCAAAAACAATTTAAAACATGTTTAAATTTTTTAAAAAGTATATAGGTAAAAATTTAGAAAACACACATTAGGAAGAAACAAAAAATGTATTTGAAATAAAAGAATTTACTAAAAAAAACACTCACATACTTTTTAGTACATTTATACATAAAGAGAATATACTAAGAAGGAAATAAGAATATATTTAAAAAAAACAAACAAGTTTATTGTATAAAAGAGGATGTTGACTTGTTATGGGTCAAAAGTATTATAAGGAGTAAGTTTTATCCACAACATTGGAAGGTATTTCCACATGATTAGGATTGTTTGAAATGGAATGGCTTATTTCTTCACTTATCATATGAACTTCTACACTGCTTTTGCTAAGCCAATTTTCCTTCAAATTCTCATTCTATGATAAATGAAAACTTATACTACCTTCACATTGTAACTTAACCAAACTAGCATAACACACACATACACACAAACATATACTTCAGTCTGGATGCTGAGTGCTGTTTTTTTAATACAAGAAAGGAACAAAGGAACAAGCACTGAGACCAAAACAAGAACTAATATAATCCATTACCTGGAAATTCCATTTATAAGAATTAGTCTAAAAAAATAATGTAAAATACATATGAGTACCCATTTATTTTTATCACAAGTAGCCAACAGTACTTTATTTTTTTCTTTTCAACATCCTGTTCTGCAGCTTTTTGGGCCCTTTTTGCCTGGATTCCAAAGAGCCGAGCATTGGCACAGGCCGTGTGAAGACTGGAAAGTGCCTTGAAGTTCTTCTCCTCCTCCGTGATGACCCTGGCTTTCTCCTTCTTATAGACATTCCAGATGGGTGTGACTGGTCCTGTCAGCTGAGTACCCATTTAAGTTATACTTGAAAAAACTTTTGCAAATACAATGTACAATAATAGTTAATGTTCTAGAAAATGTTTGTAATGCTTACTATCTTCTATTAACTAAGAAGCAGATTACACTAAAAATTCAGGGGAGAATATGTCAGAAGCATGGCAGTGTGAGGTGTCCCTATGCTCTCTCCTCTTGAAGTTACAAATTGAAGGATTCCATACACAGCACAGAACAGAGCTGAGAGATCCATGATCAAAAAATCTGAAGGTGGGTGAATGGAGATAAATGAAAGAGTAGGAAAGGGACAAGTGCAAAGACAGTTGCACGAATGTAGCCAGGAGCTTGTTGCCATGGTGGTAGCTTGAAGTTCACTGTGGTCCTGGGAAAGGGGAGGACTGAGACTGCAGGCACACTCTCTGTGACCTCCAGCAATACTGCCTGAGTTATTAGCGTATAATATGGCTGAACTCAGTTACTGGGCAAAGACCTTGAGCCAAAGACCTGAATACAGAAGCACTACAACTGTGATCTAACAGCCCTCAATGCCATGCCTCCCTCACTCTCCCAGAGCTCAATTTTCCCCCATCCTCTACTATTAGCAGTAGGACCCAGAAAAGAATACTGTCACAGTATCAGATCAAAGAGCAGATATCTACATCTCTGAGAACTGGAGAGACAGTTCTTGAGTAGCAGACCCACAGTGTGGCTAACTTCAGTGACAAGGGTGGAGATACAGGGGCAAAGCAGCTGCAGTCTGGCAGTCACCATTACTGGGAAGAGAACAAAACCAAAAACATACCAGCAGCTTCACCCAGCCCACCTCACCCATACCCTTTGCTCTTCCCAGTAGGTCAGTGTGGTAAAGGTGTGTATATGTGTGTGTGTGTGTGTGTTGGGGGGCAGACCTGGGACATCTCAGGCAGCACAGCACTGCATCTGGATGCAAGGGCAGCACTGGGATTTATTTATTTATTTATTTATTTATTTATTTATTTACTTATTTAAGATTTATTTTCATTGTTTTGACAGAGAGAGAGATATAGAGACGGAGACAGCGAGAAGGAGGAGGGCCCCAAACAGTCTCCATAGTTGTACATCATTGGTTTTTCCACATAGTTTCACTCCACAGGTGGGTGTGTGGCTGCACAGGGCAGGAACTGGGCTGGGGTCTCACCTTGGTGAGAACTGAACTGGAGGTACTCCCCAGTTCAGCATATGGGTCCACACGGGCTGAGGGCAGGATTTGATCCTCAGTCCCTGGGGCTGCAAAGTGAGTGCTTAACCCACTGTGCCATTCCAGCTTCCCATCACTGGGATTTAAAGGGCTCAGAGCACCATCATTCACTACATGCCCTCATGGGGGTGGTACCCTGGGACTAAGGTGACCTGATCAAGACACTCGTGTCCCCAAAAAATACAAGACACTTTTAACTGCCCTGCAGAGATATGAGCTCTTTAGAGCAATGCAAAAGAAAATAATATGCTCTAGTGACACCTACTGGAAAACAAAAAATAATAGCTGCTGCAGAGTTCACTCCCATAGATGCCTAGGCAGAGAAATAATCCATAAAAAATGCTATGAATAACCAAGGTAACAAGACAACAAGAAAGAAAATAAAAAACTTCAAAAAAAATGAATTTCAATACATGGAAATGTATGACTTAAATGACAGAAAATTCAAGATTGCAGTTCTGAAAAAACTCAGTAAGATGCAAGAAAACTCAGATGGCAGTTAAATACATTCAGAAATAAAATCAACAAACAAAAGTAATACTTTATCATGGAGATTAAAACTTTAAAAGAAAACCAAATAGAAATTCTGAGCTGAGGAACCCAATAAAAGATGAAGAATGAAATAGTAAATTTAGAAAGTATTAGCTGACCAAATGGAAGAAATAATTAGTAATATCAAAGATAGAAATCTGAAAATGGTGCTGATGGAAGAAGACAGAGACTTGAGAGCTAAAACAAATAAAAGAAATCTACAAGAATTATCTGATTCCATACAAAAGAGCAATATAAGAATAATAAATGGACGATGTAATATAGAGTTATACATATGGAAAATGTTTAATTGTCACCAACCAATGTCATCCCAATAAATTTAACATTAAAAAAAATAATAATGGGTATACCAGGATAATAGAGGGAGACAAGAACAGAGCCTATTCAAACAAATAATTGATGAGAACTTCCCAAATCGATGGAAAGAACTGGATCCTCAAATACAAAAAGCAACAGAACACCCAATTAATCAATCCAAATGGGCCTTCTCCAAAGCACATTATATTAAAACTGTCAAATATGAATGACAAAGAATTCCCAGAGAAGCCAGAGAGGGGGATGCCAGAATAGATCAGCAGGTTGAGCAGTTGCCTTGCAATCGTGAAGTCCAGGAATTGAATACTGGCCTCAGCTTGTGCAAACATATATGCTGAACAGTGGCACAACTATAACTCCTGGGATGGTAGCAAAGGTTCCAGCCTCTCATGCAGAGGTCCCCAGTTCAGTTCCTATCCTGTTTGGCTCCACATCCACCTGTGTAGAAAGAAACTATGTCACAACTATCGGTGTACAACTATGAAGACTGCTTTGGGCCCTCTCTCATTTCTCTCTCTCTCTCTCTCTCTCTCTCTTTATCAACTCTCTCAAAAAATAAAATAAAATCTTTAAAAAAGAAGTCAGAAAAAAGAAGATGGTAAACTATAAAGAAAAGCCCATTAGAATATCATCAAATGTTTCACCAGAAATTCTACAAGCTAGGTGGGAATAGAATCAAACAATTGAAAGAAAAAAATTACAAGCCAAGACTGATATACAGAAAATTTCTTTTATATATACATATTTATAGACCTTTCTAAACAAGAAACCTAAGAAAACTTTCTACCACAAAGTCTGCACAACAGAAAATACTTCAGGAGGTATTTTATCTGAAGCAAAAAAAGTACGGAACTGAATAAGATGACTAACACACAGGCAGAAGCAGAAAATTGCAACATTCATTCAGAATAGGGCACAATGTACATAAAATATAACATAAAGGTTAAATGGAGATAAAAACAACTTTAAAAAATAGCTGTTGTAACTCTGAAATGAACTCACAACATAAATGGAGATCTTTTGAGACAATAAAAAACATAAGAGGGAAAGGGATAAATTTTTTAATTTGCGAAGAGGAATAGAGCAAGGTACATAGAGAAGATAAAGGACCATTGTATATACAAAAATTTATTTACATAAATATAATGATAACCACTCAAAAACAAAACAAAATAAAATCCAGAACTAAGACATACAACAGAAAGAAAGAAAGAAAGAAAGAAAGAAAGAAAGAAAGAAAAAGAGAGAGAGAGAGAGAAAGAAAGAAAGAAAGAAAGAAACAGAGGAAGAAAATAACAGACAGAAACACAAATGCAAAAGACAATGGGGACACTGAACTAGCAGAAAACAAAAGATACAATGGCTATAGAAAATCCTCATATATCAGTAATCATCCTAAATGTAAACGGACTGAACTCACCAATAAAAAGGCACAAAGTAGCAGATTCGAACCAAAAAAGCCCAACCATACACTGCCTTCAAGAGACTCATTTCAGCTTCAAGGACAAATATAGACTCTAAGTGAAATGGTGGAAAACAATACACCAAGCAAATGGCAGACAGAGAAAAGAATGTAGCCATACTTATATCTGATGAAACACACTTCAGGATACAAAAGGTAACAAGAAAAAGAGATGGACGTTCCATAATGGTAGAGGAGACAATACATCATGAAGACATAATACATCAATATATAGTATATATGCTCCCAATTAGGGAACACCAAAATATACAAAGCAACTACTAACAGAACTAAAGGAAGAAACTGACAAAAACATTATTGCAGTGGAGGATCTAAAGGCTCAATTGACAGCTAATAATAGATCAATCAAACAGAATACCAGTAAGGAAATATTAGCATTAAATAACACATTAGACAAAAGGACATAATCAACATTTGCATAGCCTTTCATCCTAGAACATCAAACTATACACATGCTTTTCTAGAGTATGTGAAACATTCTCAAGGATAGACCATATTCTGGGACACAAAACTAGCCTCAGCAAACTAAAAAAAGATTGAAATACCAAGCATATTCTCTGACCCTTATGCTTTGAAATTGAAAAAAAAAAAAAAACCCTGCAAAAATAAAGCAGAAACAAACCCAAATATGAGCAGATTAAACAACATACTACTAACAATGACTGTGAGAAACAAAAATAAGAGAAATTTAAAAATACACAGAAACAAAGGAGAATGAAATACAACATATCAAAACTTTGGGGGTACTGAAAAAGCAGTAATAAGAGAGAAATTTATATCACTATTGGCTTATCTCAAGAAACAAGAAAAATCCCAAATAAACCGTCTAACATTACATTTTGAGAATAAAAAAGAAGAACAAATGAAACCCAAAGTCAGTAGAAGAAAGAAAATAATAAAAATTAGGGCAATATTAAATAAAATATAGTACAAAAAGATAATAGAAAAAATTAATGGAACAAAGAGCTAGTTCTTTGTAAAGGTTAATAAAATTGACAAACCCATAGCTAGATTCATTAAGAAAAAAAGAGAAAAGATACAAATAAACAAAAGGAGAAATAAAAGAGAAGTTATAATGAATATGACAGAAATACAAAGGATCATACAAGAATACTATTATATGAACAACTACAGCCACAAAATTCAATAACATAGAAAAAATGGACAAGTACTTAAAAATATATAACCTTCCTAGACTGACTCGCAAGAAGTGGAAAATCTAAATAGACCAATCAACAGTAAAGAAATTGAAATAATCATCAAAAATCTCACAAAAAGCAAAAGTCCAGGACCAGACAGCTTCACTAGTAAATTTTACCAAATATTCTAAAGATGATTTAATAACTGTCCTTCTCAAACTCTTCCAAAAATTAAAGATGAGGCTATACTTCCTAATTTATTTTATGAGGCCAACATTACCCTAATACCAAAACTTAGTAAGGATAACACCAAAAAAGAAAAGTAGAAATGAATATCTATTAACATAATAAATATAGATTCAAAAATAACCTTACACAAAATATTAGCAAATCAAATACAATAATACATTAAAAATATTATGCATCATGACCAAGTGAAGTTCATTCCAGGGGTGCAAGGATGATTCAACATACACAAATCAATCAATGTGACATATCACATACACAAACTAAAGGATAAAAATCATACAATTATATTAATAGGTGCAGAAAAAGCATCTGACATGATACAACATCCACTTATGATTAAAACAATTAATAAAATGCGGGCAAAGGGCAAGAACCTCAATATAAAAAGGCCATATGTGACAAACCCTTAGCTAATATTACACTGAATGGTTAAAAACTGAACGCTTTTATTATAAAATCAGGAACAAGACAGGGATGTCCCTTGCCACCACTGTTATTCAACATAATACTGGAAGTTCCAGCCAGAGCAATCAGGAAAAATAAATAAATAAATAAATAAAAAGTATTTAAATTAGAACTGAAGAATTTAAATTGTCACTTTTTGTAGAAACATGATTCTTTGCATAGAAAATCCTAAAGACTACATCAGAAAGCTACTAGAAACAAAAAATGAATATGGTAAAGTTGCACATTACAAAATGAATGTACAAAAGTTTATTGCATTCCTATATACCAGGGGTGGCCAACAAGTCGATCGAGATCCACCGGTCAATCGCGAGGCCAATTTTGGTCGATGGACGATCGCTCGCAATGTCTGGGGTGGAATTCCGTGTACCATGGACTTTGAAGCGATTGTAGCTCTTATAACTCCAGCGGCGCCAATACAGCGCCGGCTGATTTGAAGTGTCAAATTATAACATACAATCTTAAGAAACCGACAAAATGGGGTATCAGAGTTTATACTCTAGCTGACTCAAAGACTGGCTACATTTGCTGCATTTTGCCATATTATGGATCACTCACAACAGAGCTCTTGGTCAGACCCGATTTACCTGTTTCATCAAGAATTCCGATACACTTATACAAAATGTTGTTGGAGAAAATTCCAGGTGCTCAGGGACACCAT